>JAPMOS010000343.1:0-25995 GCA_027972325.1 Paratrimastix pyriformis | reverse complement strand
TGTGTGTGTGTGTGTGTGTGTGTGTGTGTGTGTGTGTGTGTGTGTGTGTGTGTGTGTGTGTGTGTGTATGTGTGTGTGTGTGTGTGTGTGTGTGTGTGTGTGTGTATGTGTGTGTGTGTGTGTGTGTGTGTGTGTGTGTGTGTGTGTGTGTGTGTGTGTGTGTGTGTGTGTGTGTGTGTGTGTGTGTGTGTGTGTGTGTGTGTGTGTGTGTGTGTGTGTGTGTGTGTGTGTGTGTGTGTGTGTGTGTGTGTGTGTGTGTGTGTGTGTGTGTGTGTGTGTGTGTGTGTGTGTGTGTCGTAAAGAAGGAAGTGTGTGTGTGTGTGTGTGTGTGTGTGTGTGTGTGTGTGTGTGTGTGTGTGTGTGTGTGTGTGTGTGTGTGTGTGTGTGTGTGTGGACGTGTTGAGCAAAAGCGCCTGGAACAGGGATGGAACGCTTTCAGCGGAACCCGTACAAATTTGCTCAGTCACTGTTCCAGAAAGCGACACACGGCACGCCCACCTTCACCGCCCCCGAAGCCGAACAGTATTTCCGTCGGACATATGGTGACCCACAGCGGGATACGGTACGACCTGCCGCCCCCACTTGCCTCTGCACGCCCCGGCCCCACCCGCCACCCCCCTTCAACCTCACTGTTCCCCTCATTGGAAGCCCCTCACGAAAGTCCTGCGTCACAAATCCAACGGGGCCGCCCCTGGGCCCAACGGTCTGCCATACACTCTACAAGAAGAGCCCCTTTGCTGCCTCACTTCTGCACCGGGTCATCAAACGGGTGTGGAAAGAGCACACAGTTCCCAAGTCATGGCAGCTCGCCCGCATCACACTGCTCTCAAAAGTGACCAGCCCGATGACCACGCCAAACCAGACATGTTCCGCCCGATTGCCGTGGGAAACACCGACGGAAGGTCTTCACATTGGTGAACCAGCGTTTCACAGCGTTCCTGCTGGACAACCAGTTCATTGACACGAAGATCCAAAAGGCCTTCCTGCCTCGGATGGCGGTTGTGTGGAGCACAGCACCTTGTCCTATAAGGCGCTGAGAAATGCCAAGGATAGCCAACGGGCGATCTGCGAAACGGACACTGATGTCGCAAACGCCTATGGCTGCTTGAAACACAACCTCATCCAGTTCACACTGTGGTACTATCACGTCCCTGAGCCTATTGCCGACCTTGTGTACCACTACTACGAAGGTCTGGCTGCCTGTGTGAAGACACGGGAGTGGACCACGGGTGGATTCCCTTCCTCTCTGGGGTGTTCCAGGGTTGCACACTGTCCACGATCCTTTTGACGCAACCTACAACCTCCTTGTGGAGTGGCTGAAGAGTGTGGACGTGCCGGGGTACGCGTTCAAGGTCCCCGAGGGTACGGCCCCCATCACGGTCCGCGAGACCCTATACGCAGATGACACAAAGTTCCTGACCCAAAATGAGAAAGACAACCAAATGCTCCTGGATGGAATGGACGCCTTTTGGGTGGTCGCGCTGTCTGCGGGCCAAGACCAAAAGTGCCTGACGTTCGGCATGAAAAGTTCAGGCGTGATGTCAAGGTGGTGCGGACTGTCACCCCCACCACGAGCGCAGAGTACAGCCCGTATGACCCACGCCTGCACATTGGCCCCGAACCGATCCCGTTCCTGGGGAGCAGCCCTTCAAATGCCTGGGCCGGTTGATCTATGTGAACCTGAGGGATGACAAGATCCGTGAGAAGGTGTCTGGTGACTTGGGGGATGCTGGAAAAGGTGGATGCCCTGTCCCTGTCAGGACCCCAGAAGGCCTGGCTGTACAACCACGCCATCGCACCACGGATGTCGTGGCCTTTCATGATCTATGAGTTCCCTCAGTCATTTGTGGAGCGGACCCTCATGCCCCCTGTGAAGGAGCGTCTGAAAGCCTGGTTTGGCATGTCCAAGTGTGCCTCCCCTGACATCCTGTTCCTGGATCGGGCACAGAAGGGGCTGGGCTGTGTGGATCTGGGCGATCACTTGCGTGCGATGGGCACTGTGCGCTCGCACCTGCTGAAACACCTCGGACCTGCGTGTCAACGACCTGTATGCATACATCCGGGGAGTGGAGTCCCGTGACCGAAAGCGGAAGTTCCGCCCGACCGTCACCCTGGAAACGGCCGAGAGGACTGTCGAGCTGAACCGTCTGACGGAGCTCGGGCAGACGGGAGGGCGGGTCTGGGGCCGACCGCAAGAAGAAGCGGACCCCAGCCCGAGGAGGACGCGGCTGGGCACCGGCACGCGGTCCTGGGGTGGTGAAACAGGAACAGAACGAGGCACACAGGAGACACCTGCTCGCTGGCTGTGCAGGGCCGGTTTCTGCACTGGGATGAGTGCATGCATCAGGACCTCTCATGGAGCCGGCTCATCTATGACATGCCCCGGCCCTTGTCAAGTTCTATCTGAATGCCACCCTTGACACTGTCCCCTCCCCCCGAACCTGACCCGATGGCGGAAAACGGTGGATGACCGTTGCGCACTGTGTGGAAAGCGCACTGTGGGCTCTTTCACATCTTGAGCTTCTGCGGGAAAGCACTCGAGCAGGGTCGATTCACGTGGCGTCACAATCACGTCTTGACCCTGGTTGCCGGTGCGATCCGGGACAAGGTGGAGAAATCCCGCACTCTGGCCCCCGTCAAGCGGGGCATCCGCTTTGTCAAGGCCGCTGCTGTTGTTGCGGCTGCCCCTGTCCCTGCCCCTGCCCCCTGCTCCTGCTCCCGCTCCTGCTCCTGCTCCTGCTCCTGCCCTTGCTACTGCTGCTGCTATTGTTGCTGCGGCTGCTCCGGCTCGAACCCGTGCCTGTGTCCGCTTCGTGAAAGCTGCTGCTGCTGTGGCCGCAGCCAAAGCCCCTGCCCCGGTCCCTGCTCCTGCTCCTGTTCCTGCCCCAGCTGCTCCAGCTGTCCCGCCTGCTCCCGCCCCTCGCGCCCATGTCCCTGTCCCCGCCCCTGCTGCCGTCCCTGCTGCTGCTGCCGCCCCGAGCTTACTTGATCTGGCCCGTGACTGGGTGATGTACGTTGACCTGCCCGATTTCCCGAATGGTGTTCCCCTGGATGCTGCACTGGGGTGCCGGCACCCAGCAGCGCCCGGACCTGGTGCTGCGCTCGGAGACACTGAAAGATTGTGCTCCTGGAACTTACAGTCCCCTCGGAGCACAATGTGAGTGCGGCACACGAGCGTAAACAGCCCGCTATTTGGCCCTGACCCGCGACCTGGCGGTGAAGGGCTGGACGGTGGAGCTGGTCCCCTTCGAGGTGGGCTCCATCGGGTTCCTGACACGTTCCTATCATGCCATGACCCGGCTGCTGGGCATTGGCTCCAAAACCCTCTCCACCTCGATCTCTGACACTGTCCTGCGCTGCAGTTACTGGATCTTCCTGTCCCGGGGCGACCAAGTGTGGACCCCATGGGCGATCCATCTGTAACTCAGCTGCCTGTCCTGACCCGTGTCCCTTGTCCCCTGTCCTGTCCCGCCACGTCCCCTTGCTCGTCCCGTCCCTTGGCTTTGCTCGTCCCGTCCTGTGGTGGTGTGTGGTCGGGGGATCCCCGAGGTGGTGGCACTGCCCCTAGCGCTCCGATCAGTAGGCTCATTCTGGGTGCCACTACACTTTCCGGATCCACTCCCCGTCTCGTGGGGATGGACCGTTCTTTCCTTCTTCTGCTCCCCCACACTCTCCACACCCCGGCCCCGTCCCGTCCCGTCCCGTCCCGTCCCGTCCGTCCCGTTCTTCATCGTGCCCCTCTGTGCTACGTGGCCTGTCCTGGTCGTGCTGCCCCTACGTCCCGTCCCTGGTGCGCCGTCCCGTCCCGACCCGTCCTGTTTGCCGTCCCGTCCCGTCCGTCGTCGATGCTCGCCATCGACATTCTACTTGCGCACCCAATCGAAAAGGTCTGTGTCATATGCTCCGATTGCCCCTTGTCTTGCCTGTGTCGGGGACCCCTTTGGCGCGACACATGCTGCTGCCGTGCGATGTGGTGAGCGTGAGCTGTCCATCCACACCATGTGACGGATCCCTTGTGGGTCCTGATTTCCGGTCTCGGATGTTGACGTGCTCTTCCGCCTGAGCGCTTTGCCGTTGACTGACCCTTGTTCGCTGCCGCCTGCTTGCGTATGTTGGCTTGGTGGACACTGCTTGACTATGGCGCTTCCCTCGTGGACTGTGCCTACATTTCTTGCGGTGTCTCTTCCCTCTTTCAATGTGTGTGTGTGTGTGTGTGTGTGTGTGTGTGTGTGTGTGTGTGTGTGTGTGTGTGTGTGTGTGTGTGTGTGTGTGTATGTGGGTGGGGTGGGTGGAGGGGGAGGTGAGTCGATATAGGGAATCCACGCATCTGAACATCGATCCACGACTTCCCAAACAACAGGCCCACGAGGCCGAAGACCGCTGCCCACCATTACCCTGTGTCTAAAGAAATTGACGATCTCTGTCTGATCTCCTGATCTGATATTACATGTGACCAGACGCAGTCACACACACATGAGACAACCGGACCGGTGGAAAAATAATTTGGGCGCCCGATTTCGGGAAAGTCACTGCTGTTCCTCAATTCATTCTCCCCCCCCCCCCCCCCCCTCCCCGGTTCTCTGCTGTGTGCATCCGCGACACAACAATGGGCACGCAAGGTGCTGATCATCACTAAAGACACAACACACACTCCGACGACAGACCATCAGGAAATCGGCTGAGCTGGTGGCGTGTGTGGGAGCAAAGGGACTGATCAATCGGATAGGAAGGGTCTCAAATAACGCACAGCTGGTGGCGCGTTACATCACCAACACAACACGCACCACAACACGCAAGATTCACTCACAGCACACACAGCTCCGGCAGACCATCAGGAAATCGGCTGAGCTGGTGGCCGTCGACGAGTAGATGCTCATGTTGACCAGGGTTGGCCCCAGTTGGTTGGGCCCGTTGATGACCATATACACCAGCTGTCAAGCGGGGAGGATCAAAATGATGGCATGGGTGGATGAGAGGGCAGTCACCAAGCGGGAATATGGCCATGCCATGGACACACCAGCTGTCAAGCATTCATGAGGAGGCATGGGTGATTGAGAGGACAAGCGTCACAAGCGGGAATATGGCCATGCCATGGACACACCAGCTGTCAAGCGGAGAGGATCAGCCCAAACCCATGAGAGTGCTTTCCCCCCCCCCCCCCCCCTAATCTCCCCAATCATTCGAGAGAGAGGGATGATCGAATCCGGGAGCCGCCCCAATCACCACAAGCAGAACGTGAACGCACCCCAACCACAACCAGGGTCAGAATGGGGAGGGGGAGGGGGAGGGACGAGGCATGACCCCAATAAGCATGGCATGACATGGCATGGCGGGCGGGGGAGGGGGGCTGTGGCAGCACGGGAGGGAGGGGCACCAGGGAGCAGCAGGGGGGCGAATGGGACGGACATCGGCCAGAACGGGGTCCTCGCTAGCCAGACGCGGTGGGTGGCGGTCGGGGTGGTGTGTGTGTGTGTGTGTGGGGGGGGGAAGGAGTTTCATGAGACTATGTTTCGTCTTGTGGAATGCAAGGAGGTGCGGGGTGGGGGTGGGGGTGGGGTATGGTGAAGGCAGATTGACGAGAAATGATATTTCTGGACGAAAGGCATGGGGTGGGTGGGGGATGGAGGCTTGCAGACTTGAGGTCTTCGGGACTCAGCTGGGACAGGCGCCGGCAGCGCCCCAGAAAGTTGAACGTCAGCGTAAACTACGGGGTGAGATGTGAACCAACAAAATCAGTTTTTGAAGTGTTTCCGTGATTTTCATCATGTTTCGGTTGGTGGTGGTGGGGAGGTCTGTGTGTCATCCCCACCCAAGCCATACTTCATCGTCATGCGTTTAATTATTCATTGGGAGTCTCCCCGGAGAGTTCATTCGCTCGTCGCCTGCGCCCTCGCAAATACACAGCATGATCTCTGTCATTGGTCATCCTGTGTCCGTCTTCACGAGTTTTTCATGTGTTGGCGATATGCCGTGAATTATTCGAGTCCGCGAGTCCCCAATGGCCATCATTCACCCCAAATGTCTCAGCGAGTTATGTGTTGGCGGGATGGCGGTGTCATCCTCACCCCAAAATTTCCCATGGGGGGGACGGACCAGTGACATGGACTCGGGCACCAGGGCCGTCACTGAACCCTTCGTGACCACCGGCTGGACGACTGCAACGGGCCAAGTCTACAGAGGGTGGCGGGTGGGTGGGTGGGCGGGCGGGCGGGTGGGTGGGGAGCAAAGACTCATGAATTATTGGATCTCTCATGGCATGACGCACTCACAGATGGGTAGATGGTTGGTTGTCGTGGTGTTGGCGGTGGTGTTGTGTGGACAAGGGGAGCTAAAATGACAAAATTACACCGCAATTCGGTCGGTCTGGGCACGGAGCTGATTGGTTTTTGATCTGATCAATACATCCCTTCCGAAAAGTCAGGATTTTGCGCATGTATGAGCTCTGGAGCCATTAGATCGGACCCAGTCAGGTCGACGAATGGGTCATGACGTGAGAATGGGGGCTCGGCCATAGATCACATGGCCGGCGGGGGCGGTGAGGCACGGACCGCGCACGGGATCAGATCAGGTCACAACGGACATGAGTGCACGCACGCACCAGAACGCAATGGGTGGGCTCGGTACATAACGACGGGGGCGAGGAGGCACGGGCCGCCCACGGGATCAGATCAGGTCACAACTCACATGAGGATATGAGGGAGGAGGCACGGACCGCCCACGGGACACCGAAATCTCCCCAGGCACCCCACTTCAGAAGCCGGTCGTTCAGGGCGGTGACGGCGGCCTTGGCCCGTCCCACGAGGAATTTGAACCGGAGCAGGGAGGCTGCAGGGGGCGGGGCGGGGCGGGGAGTCCGTAGTATGATGATTCCGTGTCAGAAGGGGGAAACTGCATGAGCATTGCATGGAGAGACATGTGCCGATGGGGACCCTGGGCCTTATGACCTCGTGTTGTTGAACTCCCCCGACGACGCACACATTCCCCGGCCTCATCAACTTGTCGGCATCGATATCAAACGACCCCAAATCACGGCGATTTGCCTTCAGTCACAACACATACCCTCCGAAGCACACAGATCTGGAATTCTTGTCTTCGTCTATGAACCTACTGCACGCACCTTCGAACAACACAGACACAGGCGCACACACGACATACAACACAACACACGACACACGACACGACACACACAACACACAACACAACACACGACACACAACACAACACGACACACGACACGACACAACACACAACACACGACACACGACACACAACACACAACACACGACACACAACACAACACACAACACACGACACACAACACAACACACAACACACCAGCCCAAACCGACCGGCGCTCAGGACAACGCGCGGGTAGGTGATGTTGGCATCGAGGGCCGTGGGGAGGTTGAGCGGGGGCTGACTGCTCTCAAATGCCAACTGGAGGACCTCCCGCGCGTAGTACGAGAGCTGCTCCACCAGAACCGAGGCGTTGCTCGTGGCCCGGACGGCAAAGCCGGCATCGGAGACCATTTGAATGGAATCCGATTGGAGGTACATGCAGATGGCGAGACCTGCGAGAGTCAGCTGGTGTGTGTGTGTGTGTGTGTGTGTGGGGGGGGGGGGGTGATAGAGAGATGAAGGAGGAGGAGGAGACAGGGTGAAATGAGCTGGGTTGGCCTGCCTTTTGGGTGAAGTGGGCTATTCGCTGGCCAGGTTGGTTATAACTGATGACAAATGTGATCAGGTGAAAACACCTTCGCCACTGACCGACCACCACGTGAACGCGGGGGAGGGGGAGGTGGTGGAGGAGGCAGACCAGGTGCAGGAAGACGAACAGCCATCCATAGAGTTTTCAACAAATACAAAACAGCATTCATTGATGATGATTGTGAGGGGCGGACGGACCAGGTGCAGGAAGAAGAACAGCCAACCGTAGAGTTTCAGCAAAATACAAAACAGCATTGATGATGGTGGTGAGGACGGACCAGGTGCAGGAAGACGAACAGCAGTATCAGCAAAAGACAAACAGCATTGATGGGGAGAGAGAGGGGGGGGAGTGAAGCGGACCAGGTGCAGGAAGAAGAACAGCCAACCGTAGAGTTTCAGCAGGCTGGAGAGGCGGCCTGCGCCGGGGGTGCCGCCCTCGTCCAGATCCTCACCGCCCTCCGCGCTGGCGGCCGTGTGCCGGTTGGCCAGGAAGGAGATCACGGAGCTGGGCGGGTGTGTGTGTGTGGGGGGGGGGGTTGCAGAGGGGTGATGACAACCAGCACGGGTGACATGAAGTCGTGTTTCAGATGGTTGCTTCATGATCGTCAATGGATGGCTGAACCAACCCTGGCACTTCTTCAGGCTGGGGGTGGGGGGGAAGGAGGAGGAGGAAAATCAACACCTGGACGGGATAAAGAAGGAAGGGAAAGGAGCTGGGAGAGGGGAGGGGAGGGGAGGGGAGGGGGAGGGGGAGGGGAGGGGAGGGGAGGGGAGGGAGGGGAGGAGGGGAGGGGAGGGGAGGGAGGGGAGGGGGAGGGAGGGGAGGGGAGGGGAGGGGAGCAGGAGCAGGAGGGAGGGGCTGCAGGGCGAGCAGAGGAAGGAGGATGATGGCAACCAGGACACATGAAGAGGTTACTCCATTCGCACAAAATTGCGCACCACCTCAGGGGCTGGGGGGACGCCAACACAGACTTCTGGGCGATCGAGAGTGTGTCGTTCTCGGTCATCAGGGACTGGCCCCCAATCTTGGCCGATCCTGCATCGCTGCCCTTCTTGGAGGTCTGGATGGATGAGCCTCCGCCCATGCCCCGCGTCCCCATCGACTGGTTGTCGCTGGCCGTGTCGGGCATGTCGCCCTCTGCGGCCCACCCACACCACAACGCCACCCCACGGAAGCAAAGAGTCAGACGGGGAAGGCGAATGAAGCCGACGGCGGTGTCCGTCATCGGTCGGGCGGTGGAAGATTGGAAAAATGGCGGAAGGTCATGACTGGATTATGGATGATCGGATGATGATTGGATGAGGATGGGATGAGGATGAGATGATGATGGGATGAGGATTGGATGAGGATTGGATGAGGATTGGATGAGGATGATGATGATGATGATTGGATGATGATGATGATGATTGGATGATGCTGATGTCACGGGCAGCAGCGGACCGTTCTTCTCCTCCTCAAGCATGTCGGCCCGGTTGAGCAGCGAGTCGGCGAGGTCCGTTTCGCCGTACAAGTCCTGCAGCAGTGCCCCGTAGCCTCTGCAGGGAAGGGGGAAGGGAGGTGGAGGGAAGAGCCCGTTCGTATGAGATCACCACTCGGAATGTCACATCGGGATTGTGTTCATCTGCATGTTTGGTGCACCCACCACTCGGAATAAGCCCCATCGGAAATTGACAACCAACAGCCAGCAATACATCATCACCAACATGGTCATCATCACCAACATGGTCATCATCACCAACATGGTCATCATCACCAACATGGTCATCATCACCAACATGGTCATCACAACACAACAAGAAGGCGAGATGAAGAAGGCACAGCCACACCACGCCAGGGGGGATTGTGTTCCACTGCTCGAAATATGCCCCATCGGGATTGAATCTCAATTATCAGCCAACCAACAGCCAACCAGCAAGACGAGCACAGCCCACGTCACACCACAGCACGCCGCCAGACCGGATTGTCTTCATCTGCACTCGAATCCCAATGAACAGCCAACCAACAGCCCAACCAGCAACACAACAGCAACGCAGACGAGCCTCGAACACAGGTCACCACGCCGCCCCAGACCGAAGCAGGGGGATCGAGTTGGGGAAGCTGTGTGAGAGGGCGGAGTACGTCTCGAGGGCGAAGTTGGCAAATTTGACGGCACCTTCGAGCATCGAGGGAAGCATGCCCACATCAGAGGAGGGCCGCATCAGATAGGCCCAGATCTGGGCAACGCGACCTGGAGAGCCGGATGTGATGATAATGATGATGATGATGATGATTGGAGAATGGTCTGATGAAGATTGGAGAATGGTCTGATGATGATTGGAGAATAATGAGGTTGGAAAAAAAGCCAGCACAGCGGACGAGCCACGGCCACGTGGCGGCAGTTTTTGTCGTCAAGGCCCCACAACCCCGACCAGAGAACACCAAATCGGCCCTGTTCCCGGACATCACAAAACAATCTTTAAAAAAAAAAAAAACAGACGTTTGGCGCGCTTGTGGTTCATCTGTGCTTGGCGCATGTGACGCCGATAGGTCAGCATGGACATGACGTGGGCCGAGCGGGACCCGATATCCGAGGTCTGCATACCATCCATTCCCCAACAAGAACGCATGGAAATGATGTATGTCAGGTTACGATGATAGGTCAACATATGAGATGATACCCAGACACAGACACACAGACAGACACGGACCGAGGCCTGTGTCTCAAAGGTCCCACTCGTATGCGTCGACCATGAGGCGGGTAACATGAGACACAGACATCTCTCAAAGTCCCGCTCATATGCGGAGACCATGCACAGACACGGATGGGCAGACAGACAAAGTCGCGCTCGTGTGCGGACGTTGACCATGACAGCACAGCACACAGACAGACACACAGACAGCCACACAGACCGAGGCCTGGGTCTCAAAATCGCGCTCGTACGCGTAGACCATGAAGCGGGTATCGAATGAGGAGTGTGGCAGATTGGTGACCTTGCGGGTGACCACAATCGTGCCCATGGCGTTCTTCTGGAAGACCTGTTCAAGTGTGTGTGCGTGCGGATGTGTGGATGGATGGATGGTGAGTGTGAGACAGGAAGGGAAGAAGTCACATGGGAAAAAATCGCACCTGGAGGAAGTCGGCGTCTCTTGCTCTCTTTCCTCTTCGTTTTCTCCAGAGATCTGTGCCGTCACATCACATCCACACCACAGAGGCAGACCCTTTTCTCCGACTTCTCCGCCGTCACATCACATCCACACCACAGAGGCAGACCCTTTTCTCCGACTTCTCCGCCGTCACATCACATCCACACCACAGAGGCAGACCCTTTTCTCCGACTTCTCCGCCGTCACATCACCATCACAACACACACAGGCAGACCTGGAGCAAGTCAGCGTCTTTTGCTCTGTTTCCTGTTCGTTTTCATCCGATTTCTGTGCCATCGCATCACGTCACGGGGGCAGCGCGGCGGCAGACCTGGAGGAAATCGGCGTAGTCGAGGAGCAGCCCGTGGGACTCGGGGAACTTGGCCAGGCCCTTCGAGTAGATCGCCTCGGCGTAGCTGACCAGCCGCGGATCCTTCGCCGTGTCCTTCCTGCAGCCGCCAAACCACCACAGCCACCACACCAGAAAGCGAGAGGAAACGATGCAGTGAATGTGAGTGAGAGGTTGGGAAGGTCCTTCCTGCCCCCGCCAAACCACCACAGCCACCAGAGAGAGAGGAAACGAGGCAGAGAGGTGGGAATCATCACCCAATCATCATCCAATCAGCACCCAATCATCACCCAAATCATCATGCAACAGCACCCAATCAGCACCAAATCTGCACCAAATCTGCACCCAATCATCACCGACATCGTATCACCATCGCCATGAATGTCGGACAGCATCGGGCGGGCCACAGACCAGCGCAGGAAGCGGGTGCTCCACTCGACGCCCATTGACCAGCGCCATCGGGCGGTCACCGCCTCGACGGGTGTCAAACCGGGGAGCCGCAGATAGAGCAACGCAGTCGCCAGGACTGTAGAAGGAAGGGGGTCAGGAGGATGAGGAAGGTGATGAGGGGAGAAGCGCTCGGAGAGAAGACAAAAAAGCAAAAAAGCAGAGACTTGCTGTCTGATTGCTGCGTCTGTGTGTGATGATGATGATGATGATGATGATGATGATGATGATGATGATGATGATGATGATGATGATGATGATGATGATGATGATGATGATGATGATGATGATGATGATGATGATTGGATGATGATGATGATGAGGATGAGGATGAGGATGAGGATCGGTGTCTGTGTCTGTGTCTGTCTGTGTGTGTGTGTGGGGGGAGCGAGCCCCATCGTGGGGGAGGAGCAGACCAGGCGGGGCGTTGGTGGCGGTGCCTGTGGTGTGGTCAGTCCCCGGATCGCTCAACCCCGAGGGGACGCTCGTCAGCTGGGGCGGGCCCGCGGCCCCCGGCGCGCCCAGTGATGGCGAGGCAAGATCTGTATGGGGGAAAGAGGAGAGAGTGGGTGAGTGGGTGGATGATGGCGAGGCAAGGCCTGTATGGGGGAGAGAGTGGGTGGATGATGACACGAGCGGCGGGAAGGGTGGAGGCAGTTGTTGGTATGGGAGGGAGGGGAGCGGGGGAGGGTGAGCGGGTGGGAAGAGTGGAGGTATGTAACTGCTGATTAAAAAAACAAAAACAGCAAAAATGGGTTTTTTTCGATTCCGTTCGTTTTCCCATCCAATTTCATCCTCCTTGTCTGGGTGTGTTTGGTGATAACATGACCACCCGTGCCGCTAAAAAAAACATATATATTTGCTGCTACGTCTGCACATGAAGGGTGGGTTTCGTTATAATATGAGGTCCCCACCCGTGTCAACAAACAAAATAATTATTAATAATAAGAATAAGAATAATAACGCAAACATGGCACAGGGAGGATTGCAAGGCTGGTGGTGGTGGTCGTCTGTATTGTGCGGACCAGCGAGGGGCACGGGCTTGGGGGCCAGCAGCCGATCGGGACGGAAAGGGTTCTCCTTCAGAAGCCGGCGGAGGGTCGGCCAGGGCACCGCCATCAGCCGACTGTAGCGCCGATCTGCAGGGGTGGCAGTGAGGGGGTGGAGGATCGGAGGATGGTGATGATGATGATGATGATGATGATGATGATGATGATGATGATGATGATGATGATGATGATGATGATGATGATGATGATGATGATGATGATGATGATGATGATGATGATGATGATGATGATGATGATTGGATGATGATGATGATGATGATGATGATGATGCTGATGCTGATGATGATGATGATGATGATGATGATGATGATGATGATGATGATGATGCTGATGATGATGATGATGATGATGCTGATGATGCTGATGATGATGATGCTTGGATGATGATGATGATGATGATGATGATGATGATGATGATGATGATGATGATGATGATGATGATGATGATGATGATGATGATGTTGATGATGATGATGATGTCGTTGATGTCGTTGATGGGGCCGGCCGGGGGGGGGTGGCGGCATTGCAGACATACGACGAGCACGACCAGGGGTGAAGACTAGGATGCACACGACCAGCCCCAGGAACGGCGCCCAGTGGTCGGCGTAGTCAGGCCACAGGTGGGCCACCAGGGCATTCTCGAGGGCCCCCAAAAAGCAGACGAAGTAGATTGCGATGTACTGGGGGGGGGGGGGGCGGGGTCGACACGGGAGAAAAGTCAGCGGGCTGTGTCGTGGCGGGGGATGTCTTGCAGAAAGGAAAAAAAATGGAGTGCGATGTACTGAGGGCGGGGTGGGTCGACACAGAGAAACAGCATAGCATGTCTCTCAGTGTCTGCTGTCGACCCGTGTGTGTCCAGCGCAATGATGGCAAGGTGTGACAAGATCCGTGACCCGGGGTCGATCTTTGACAAGTCAATAGCCCCCTTCGCCCCGTCGGCCCCCCTCCATCACCCCCCGTCCCAAAATGTCCGAAAAAATATCAGAAAATGTCCCACCTCCAACGCCTTTTCCCTACCCATCTTCACACGCCCCCCACGCCTCAGATGTGCTGCGTTCTGGCGGTGTGTGTCTGTGTTTGTCTCGTGACCAACCACACAGACCATCGCGTTTGCCTGGCGACGGTAGTATGGCATGTAGAAGAAGGCCACCCCAGTGAACAGTGCCAGGGTGGTGCAGTTAATGACGGAGCGTTGGGTGACTCGGTCCGTGGTCAACCGATTGCTGAAAGTCATCAGGGCCTTGCCCACGATCTTGGGGGGGAAGAAAAAATATGAGGCTGGTGCCTCGGGGGGATAGCCGCAAAAACGGACCACAAACAGGTCGAAACGACCCCGGGAGCGACCGTCGAAGCCACCTCGTCCAAAAACACTGTTGTGTCACAAGGGGGGGAAAAAGGCAGTGAGGATGTGGTGCCGGGGGAGCTGCAGGCGGAGACAGACAGGAGCGAGGTGGCACAGCATGAGGGGAGGAAGATGCAAATCATGATGATGGCCACAACCGATGGAATCGCGTGTGGATAGCCTGACAAAAAAGGGGGGGAAAATGAGAGAACCCAAAAAGGAGCTGGGCAACAGACCCCAACATAAAATATCCGGGAAGATGTCATGATACACGACGGGTCCCTTGGTGTACCGGCAATCCAACATTTCCAAAAAAGTACCCATAATAGGGATGAAACCAAAGCTCACTGTGGGGGCAAAGAAGGTGCTCCGACTGTGCGAAGATCAGCGCAGACCAATGTACAGCACGGCCACACGGAGGAACTTCAGGGGCCAGAGGATTGTGTTATCTTCTTTCTGGAAGATGATGCCCACAAAAAAGGCATCGATCACAGAGAGCAGGACGAAAACGGCGCACACGCCAAAGGTTGCGTAAAGATAGACTGGTGCTTGGAGCGCAAAGGAGAAATCCAGAAGGGAGAGGGGAATTTTGACGTAATCGGAGGACGTAACAGGGTTGGGTGGGATTGTTGCCAGTGTCAAGAACAGCTGAATTGACTGGGCAACAAAAATGACCCATTTGATGCGCGGAAGGGCATTATCGGCTTTCATGATGAAGAAAACGGAGAAGAGGCCCCGCTCAAGGCGAGATGCAATATCCTCCCCGCGTGCACTCATTTACCGATGTGCTGGGGGGCAAAAGAGAAAACCGGAAAGTGCGAGGAAATATTGCGCCTATAGCCCTGGTGTGACAAACCAATATGGAAGAAGTTTTCAGGCAGCTTTCGTTCGGGGTTCACTTCCGGACTCATCCGCCCGAGTTCGATGCTTTGCTCAAGGTTGGCTGTTACCCTCATTTTTCCCGGTTCCCGCATCTCCATCTCTCTTCAGAAACAACCCGTAGAAGTTTCGGCCGACGCCACTTCGGGCACTGCCCCGATGATTGTCCCTGAGGAAGATATTTTCGCTGGGGCAGAGGCATCCGGCGCCACAAAGTCCGAGGTGAAAACTCCCAAGCTCCCAGCCCGCCCCGCATTGGGTCTCGACTCGAGTGAGATTGGGTCCCTCAGGAAAAGGCAGAAAATTCATGTGGCTGGTTCCGACGTCCCCCCACCATTAACATCCTTCCAGGACCTGACAAAGTCTGTCCACCCCGACATGGCATCATCATCTCATTCGGTTGGTAGCCTGGAGGTTCCGCCTTTTCTGCTGAAGGTGCTCAACGAGAATCACTTCGCAGAACCCACGCCAATTCAGATGCAGGTTATCCCTGTCCTGATGAAGGTCTTTCGTGATGGGTTCTCCTTGCCCGGCCACTCATACCCCGGGGTGCGATAGTCTCGCGAATTGCTGGCCACGGCCCCCACGGGTTCCGGAAAGACGGCCGCCTTCCTGATTCCAGTGTTGGCCAAGCTGGCTGTCTGTCAGAATGGCCGAATCTCGCCCCCGTTTCCTCACACTCCCTCGCCCTGACGCTTCACTACTACCACCTTCTTCATCGACCCTTCATCGGCACTGCCCACCACCTTCTTCATCACCACGCCCTGACAACATCACTCAAACCTCCCCGGATGTGAACGCCTAGCCTCCACCTGCATGCCTCCCTGTTTGCCCTGTCTGTGTTTTGTGATTGATTTGCGAAGTCACCATTTTGTGATTCTTGTGTTCGCCACCGGACCCCCAAGTTCGCTCAAGCTCATTGGAGAGAGACACCTTCCTGTCCGATTGATCAGCCACACACTCCACTAACATCGCTCAGCTGTGCCTCATTGGAGAGAGACACCCGATTGATCAGCCACACATCTCTGGTTTTTGTTTTATTTTCCCGTTACTTCGTTCCTTCTTTACACGACACACACACGAACATCGCTCAGCTATGCCTCATTGGAGAGAGACACCTTCCTGTCCGATTGATCAGTCCCTTTGCTCCACCCACTCCAACATCGCACCGCACCCGCCCGCCCACCACCACCACCCACCCTCTCAGTCGGAGCACCACGGTGCCGGACTGCGCGCTGTGATCCTCGTGCCCACCCGCGAGCTGTCTGAGCAGTGCTACCGCGTGGCCCGGGTTCTCCGGGAGGGGTCCGTGGGTTTGTGTTGTGGGATGGGGATTGGGCCCAGGGGATGGGGGATGGGCCCAGGGGATGGGGACCCGACCGAGGTCATGTTTCCTGAAAGTTGACCGGCCCTGCGATGCGTTACATTCAACCATGGGGTTGCTGGTGGGTGGTGGTGGTGGTGGTGGTGGTGGTGGTGGTGGTGGTGGATGGTGGTGGATGATGATGATGATGATTGGATGATGATTGGATGATGATTGGATGATGATTGGATGATGATTGGATGATGATTGGATGATGATGATGGTGTTACATTCAACCATGGGGTTGGTGGTGGTTGGTGGTTGGTGGGTGGTGGTGGTGGTGGGGTGCGTGTTTTTTGCAGATCGGGACTGCATATCAACCTGCTCTCGCGGGCCAGCATGGGTTCCATTGCGCGCGATTTCTCCAAGACTGGTCCGGATCCCACCCGGGCGTGTGTGTGTGTGTGTGTGGGGGGGGGGGGGGGGGATGGGGGAGGAGGAGGCTGGGGTACAAGAGGCTGATCCATGCATGCTCCCTTCTTGTTCTGCGTTCGCTGGTGTGGACTTTGGTGGTGTGCCTTGGCGCGCCTTGCTGCCTGTTTTTTTTTGTCGTGTCTGGGCGGCGGTCGCAGATGTGCTCATCTCAACCCCGGAGCGGGTGGTCGCGTTGCTGAAGGACCATCCCGATTGTCTCAAAGGGTCTGTTCCCCACCCGGCCTGCCCACCCCCCCCCCACCCCACCCCCCACACACACGCACACACAACCACCACCCATCACCATCACCACCATCACCACCATCACCACCATCACTATCATCACTCTCATCACCGCAACCATCACTACCCACTATCCACCACCCACCACCCACCACCCACCCACGATCAGTGACAATCATGGTCATTCCTTGACGCACCTTCACACTACTGCGTTGGCACATTGCGATAATCTCCGGATAACCCTCTTTCTTGTCTTCTTGGGTTGATATTCCTGGATGCGGGGCAGGCTCAAGTTCATGGTGTTCGATGAGGCCGACAAGCTCTTTGACGTGGCCTTCATTGAACAGGTCCTCACTCTAATTCGTCATCATCATTATCGATAATCCAATCATCCAGCCAGTCATCATCCAATCATCATCCAGCCAGCATCAATCTCATCCAATCATCATCATCATCATCATCATCATCATCATCCAATCATCATCATCCAATCATCATCATCCAATCATCATCATCCAATCATCATCATCATCATCATCCACATCATCATCATCATCATCCAACCATCATCATCATCCAACCATCATCATCATCCAATCATCATCATCATCATCATCATCATCATCATCATCATCATCATCATCATCATCATCATCATCATCATCATCCAGTCATCATCATCATCATCATCATCATCATCATCCAATCATCATCATCATCATCATCATCATCATCATCATCCATTCATCCATCATCATCATCATCATCCCTCCAGGTGGATCAAATTGTCGGTGCCTCCCCCAAGACGGGCATCGTTCGTGCCCTCTTCGGGGCCACCATGCCACCATCCATCGAGGAGCTCGCCCGGTCGGTGCTCCTCGACCCCATCCGCGTCTCCATCGGCGCCCGGTCCGTCCATGTCCGTGTGTGTCCATGTTTGTGTCTGTGTCTGTGTCTCTGTATGTAAATGCTGTGTCTATGTGTGATGATCGATGTGAATAAATGGTGTGTCCATGTTTGTGTGTGTGTGCGTATCTGTGTCTGACTGACTGTGGTGTCATCGGTGGTCTTTCTTGATGGTGTTCTGTGTCTCTGTCTTGGCGGCTGTACTGTGTGCTGACATCTGTCGGTGTCTCTCCTTGTGCGCTTGTCTGCGGAGATCGCACTTTGTGTGTCAATGGTCAATTCTGTGTTGTCATGGCGACTGGTTTTTTTGCGGCTGGATGGGCGTGGCCATAGTTTGTGTGTCAACGGTCAATTCTGTGTCAGGCGGCTGGTTTTTTGGGCTGTTGGGCGTGGCCATAGTTTGTGTGTCAACGGTCAATTCTGTGTTGTCGTTGTCAGGCAACTGTTGTTTTTGGCTGGATGGGAGTGTCCATAGTTTACCGGTCAATTCTGTGTTGTCAGCTGGCTGGTTTTTCGGCATAGTTTTTCTGCTGCATTCCCATCCAACTCCCGGCTCACCACCCCCGCCCGCACCACACAACCAGAGGCACGGCGACATCGCTGGTGTCGCAACGGCTGGTCTACTGCGGCAACGAGGAGGGCAAGCTGATCGCCTTGCGACAGCACCTCAGTGGGGGCGAAGAGGTTCGTGACCCACCACCCATCGTCACCCACCGCCACCCGCAAAAACGTCTCTCTCACACACTTTTTCACCCCTTGTCGTCTGGCTGGTTTGTGCTCTGCCTGACCCGGGGTCCCATGCTCTCTCTGCTCCGCCCTCTCCGGCCAGGCTCTGCTGCCCCCGGTTGTCGTCTTCGTGCAGAGCAAGGAGCGTGCCGAGGAGCTGTACGCGGCGCTGCAGGAGCAGCAGCAGAAGGTGGCCGTCATCCACTCGGGCCTGAACCACGCCCAGGTCTGTGCATCATCATCACCCAAATCATCATAGCCCAATCATCATCACCCAATCATCATCACCCAATCATCATCACCCAATCATCATCACCCAATCATCATCACCCACCCAAATCATCCACTCGGGCCTGAATCACGCCCAGGTCTGTGCATCATCATCACCCAAATCATCATCATCACCCAATCATCATCACCACCCAATCATCATCACCACCCAATCATCATCATCACCCAATCATCATCATCACCCAATCATCATCACCCAATCATCACCACCCAATCATCATCACCCAATCAGCAGCAGCAGCAGCAGCAGCACCATTCAATCATTTGTTCTCATCAGTCAAACATCCCATGTCATCCTCACCAATCATCATTTCCGCATCAACCTCATCCCTCAGCGCGAGGCAGCCCTGAACAGCATCGTCATCATCATCATCCAATCATCATCATCATCATCATCATCATCATCATCATCATCATCATCATCATCATCATCATCATCATCAATCATCATCATCATCATCATCATCATCATCATCATCATCATCATCATCATCATCATCATCATCATCATCATCATCATCATCATCATCACCCAATCATCATCATCACCCAAGCATCATCATCACTGTCCCCCAGCGCGAGGCAGCCCTGAACAGCATCCGCACGGGCGAGTCCTGGGTCCTGGTGGCCACGGACCTGGTCGCACGCGGGATGGACATTCGCTCCATCAACGGGGTCATCAACTACGACTTCCCCCAGACCGTCCATGAGTACGTCCATCGTATTGGTCTGTTTCTTTTGTTGATGTTGTCCTTGTTTTGGTGGTGTTGATGTGACCCAGACCGTCCATGAGGACGTCCATCGTTTTGGTCTGTTTCTTTTGTTAATACTGTCCTTGTTTGATGGTGTTGATGTGACCCAGACCGTCCATGAGTACGTCCATCGTTTTGGTCTGTTTCTTTGCTGGTGCTGTCCTTGTTTGATGGTGCTGCTGTTCCGACCGCGCTCCCGCTGTTCTCGCAGGCGCTCTGCTCACATCCTGCCTCTCCGAGCACCTCCCCCGTCTCCCTCTCATCATCATCATTCTTCCCTTATTTTGCTGTCCGCAGGTCGTGCCGGCCGTCGGCGTGCCGGCGTGGCCCTGACCTACTTCACCCAAGAGGACTCGCCCGCCCTCCGTTCCATCGCCTCGGCCATGGAGCAGGCCGGCTGTGAGGTGCCCGCCTGGATGCTCTCCATGCCCAAACTGTCCAAATCCGACCGCCACAAGCTGAAGGCCAAGCCCGTCTCCCGTGAGAGCATCGCCCATGTGTCGCACGTCAAGGTGCCGTTCAAGCGGCGCGTGAAGGTGCTTGGTGCCAAGATGGGACCCCAGCCCGACCGGAAGAAGGAGGGACAGGAGGCCGAGAGCGAGCGGGATGAGGAGGGTGGCGACATGGAGAAGGAGGAGGAGGAGGAGGAGGAGGGCCGGGCGACGGGCGCGAAGCACGCCCGGCAACAGGTCGAGGTGGAGCGTGATGACGCTGACGATGCCCCCGCCGCCCCCGCCCCCGCTGCCGGTCCCAAACGTCTCTCCAACCCCGCCATGCACGCCACCCGGATGATCAACAAGGCCGCCGAGGGCCGGGCCCCTGCCGAGGAGGCCCCACGAAAGCGGGTACGCCAGGAGACCCCCGCCGATGACGAGTCTGAGATCGAGGACGATATGACCGGGGGTGATGCAGACGAGGATGGTGCTGCGGAGGATGGCGAGCGGCCTCCCAAAAACGGACCTCGCCGGGGCGGCGCGTCCCGTGGTGGACGGGGCGGGCGTGGGGGACGAGGCGGGCGGGGCGGACGCGGGGGTGGGTTCCGTGGAGGACGGGGCGGGCGGGGCGGGCGGGGGCGGGGCGGGCTCAGGAACACACACGCAGGGCGTGGAGCCATGTTTGGCGCCCGCGTCAAGTAAATCCGTGTTGGCTTTCTCTTTTGGGTTCCAACAAGAAGATCTTCTTTTGCCTCTTTTTTTGCAGTTTTGCCAGAGAGTGGCACGCAAGTTGTCGGGGGAAGGCAAAAGAAGTGGAGAAAGCGAGATTTGTATGGCTGACTTGGTCCCTCCCCTCGCGCAGGGTTGATTGGCTGGCTCGTGTTCGTGGGATGCCCCACCGTAACATTTACAAAATCTTGATGTACGAGTGGGAGGGGAGGTGGGGGGGGGGGGGGGGGGGTCAATAGGTGAGTTCACCGGAAAAATGATCGGGATATTTTCCGTCGACCGCCCAGCGGGGCAGGTTTGGGGCAGGCACGGCGAGCACCAGCTGGCGGCTTGGATCCCGGATGCCATTGAGGGTCTCCAGCAGCGGGCAGGCCAGCACCACCTTCTCCGTCCCGCTTACCACCACGGTGAGATTCCGCAGCTTGGGGCAGGCCAGTGACAGGAGCGGGGGTACCCGACCGATGGGCAACCCGAGACTGGCCAACCGGGGTAACCTACCCAGGGCCGCAGCCAGCTGAGGCCAGGCACTCGGCGCCACGACAAGGGAGAACAACTCGAGATGATGCAGAAGACCGCCCTGCCGATCCAACATCTCCACCAGTCGGGCTGTGTCCCAGCTGCCCGCAATGGTCAAACTGCGGGGCCGCGTGCGTTCGGCCAGCTCGAGAAAGGTGATGTCGGACCCCGCGAGCAGAATTCGGAGTGCGGTCAGGGCTGGGCAGGCCAGTCGACAGCTCAGCCGAGCGCCCATGTCGGAGCTTCGGAGATCGAGGCGGCGGAGGCTCGGGGCTTCGACCTGCAGATCCAACGGCATTAACGCACCGCTGAAGGACAGCTCCAGTGATTCCAGGCGCCCTGGCAGTCGCAGAATGAGCGGGTTCGGCAGCTGGGTCACAGTGACGTCCAACCGTATGTCGACCAGCGATTCGCACGCACACAGCCGCTGACACAAATCCATCTGGGCCAGTTTCACGTGAATCCGGCGCAGCCGAGGCGCTCCGGCCAGAAGGTCGGGCAGCCAGACAGGATTGCAAAGCGGGACTCGAACACAGTCCAGTCCAGGCATGGGTGCGAGCCGATGCATATCTCCGATCAGCCGCCGCGGTCGAGGACAGTTCACAGTCAGCTGCTCGAGGGGGTAAGCGGGCAGGAGAAGTTCAGCCAGGACGGGGCAATCGAGCGAGAGCGCCGTCAGATTGGCCAGCGCCTGGAGGCACAGAAACTTGAGCCGACCACTGGTGATGCGGAGGACACGAGGAGGAGGAGGAGGGATGGAGGCGTCTTGGGCTGCTACCCGGAGGACAAGGCGTTCCAGCCGGCTGAGCATCTCGGGAGGCAGGGCTGTGACGTCGGCGTCCCGGGGCAGTTCGGAACACGTGAGCTCCAGGTGGGTCAGATGGGGCAGGGCGCCCAAGGCGGCCATCAGTATCGAGAACCCAGAGGCACGCTCGAGTCTGACGACCTCCAGTCCAACGCGCCGGAGAGTCGTTTGGTTCGCGGCAAGAAGTCGGGCCAGTGGTGCCGAGATGGGGGGCTGGCCCCACAAGGAGAGACGCTCCAGCCGAGAGAGCCAGGGGCCCGGCAGCCTGGCCTCATTGTCGCCCGTCATTTCCATGCTGAGACAGGTCAATTGGGATGCAAGGGGCGCGAGGGCGGCAGGGGGGCAGCGGCTGATGTGTAACGTCCGAACGGCCGAGAGGCTGCTCACGAAGGCATCCAGGCTCGCCGAAGGAGGAATGTGGGGACAGCGGAACTGCTGGAGGGACCCGGCCAGGGGCGCCAGGGCAGTGACATCCAGAATGGCGGAATTACCCTCAACTCGCAGTGCCTGAAGGTGTGGACAGGAGCCAGCGATGGCAGCCAGCAAGTGGGTGCTCACTCGAGCCTCACTGCCGAGGCGGAGCTTCAAGAGCCCCGGCAGGTGGTGCAGGATGCGTTCGATGGCGGGCTCAAAGGTCGTCGGGAGGTACTTGAGAACGGTCAGCCGGTCATGTCCGCCAAAGGCCTCATCCACCCAGCCGGCATAGGAAACCTCTGTGAGACCGCAGCGATATGCGTTTTGATAAATATCTGACCCACTGGGACAGAATGACAGCTTGGTGAGGCCTATGCACGGGCCGATGATGGCGGCCAGGGCATCGGCGGTGGGGCGCGATTCAGGGGCGTCATCATCGAAGGAAAGTGTGCGGGGATTCCCCCGAACAGCCAGGCGAATGACATGGGAAAGGCTGAGCAGCTGCAGGTAGGTCTGGAGCGAATGGCGATCTGATGTCTCCACGATACACAGCAAGAGATCCGATGGAAGGACAAGAAGATTGCTGGAACCTTCCATCTGGACAAGCTAGAAAACACTGTGGGAAAAGGGGGGGGAAAAAAAAAAACGAACACGCGACGGGACTGTTTGGGCTTTGCTATGAGGGCCCTGGGGGGGAATGCCCAGTGCCGGAAAACCGAGAGGCCCGCCAGTCAGTCTCGTGTTAATGCAGCCTCGTGTGAGGCTAACTAAGGAGCCATGAGAAAGAAATCACAAAAGGTTTTATCCCCCAATTCCCCCGTCACCTCATCACCTCCGATAGGCTTCGGCTCAAAGTGCATCGCATCTCATCACCCCCACCTCCTTCACTGGTGAGCCTCGGCCTCGTGGTTGCGCTTGGTCGGTATGCCACCATCCTAGGTCGCCCCGAAAGCAAGCCAGGGAGAGAAAATGGATGGAAGAGCGACGACCTAAGACTTCCCCCCCCCTCCCCGCAGGTTTTGAGGACGAGCCCACCCGGCGAGCCTGACGCTGCCGTCGTCCACCCGCAAAGGAGAGGGGTTCGGTCGATTGCTATGTAGTGGAGGCCTCGTTTCGGTGGCCGCTAGTCTGCTGGATGGGCACAGCAGGTAGCCTTCCTTGGCTCAGCCCCGGTGGTGTCGTCTCCCGCCGGGCCCTCCGATCGCCGGCCGTCCGCGGTGGCTCGGCTCGTCGCACCTTGAGCAGTTGCAGCCGGCGCGCATGGGCCTGGGCCAAGAAGTCTCCCGCAATCCGGTTGACGGCCTCACGAGTCGGGCGCCCCCAACCAGCGGCCGGCCTCCCGATCATGACCTGCCACTTGTCCGCGCCCAGGGCCTCGAGATGGGCCCAGTCCGGGGCCCCCAGGACCGCATGGAGGCGGTCCCAGGCCTTCTTGCGGAGCTCCTCGTAGGCGGGGCACTGCTGGATGATGTGTTGGGCGTCCTCGAGTGGTCCCGCGTCGTTGCAGCAGATGCAGGCTCCCCCGCGCTTCGCCTCAGGCCTGTTCTTCCAGGTGCGCATGAACTCACCGTTCAGGTACATCCCTGCGCGCAGTTGGGCTGCTATGCGGCGCCCCGCCGGGCTCATGTCGTCCACACCACAGTGAACTTTTTTGTATGGCCAGTAAAACTGCCAATAAACTGAAAATTCATGCCGGCATTAACTGAAAATAAACTGGCCGAAAAACTGCCCATACAATCCGTAAAACTGCCGGTATATTTGCCAGTAAATTGCCGGTAAATTGTTGAACTGCCAATATATTGGACATACAACCAATTTTTACTGCCAGTTTACGAGTTGACGATGAACTCCTGCGCATCCGAGCAGGTGGGGAGCCGAGAATGGGAGAATTGCGGGCGACGGAGTATGGCGCGAGGAGAGTGATCGAGAAGGTCCCACGACCTCGCGGAGCCAGGTCGGAAGCTGGTGTTCCGTCAACACCGGGGCGGATCGTCGTACGGGCGGAACGGCAGCAATCTGGAGTTGGAGGGAAAGGTGGCAGCGAAGGGTGGGTGAGGGACTGAAGGGAAGTGGGAGGCAGAGCAGGGAAGGGGTGGTGAGGGGATGAGGTGGGTGGTCGGCAAGACGACGCGGGAGGATGCGGGGCAAGGGAAAGCAAATGTCGGGATGAGGGTGGGGATGAGGGTGGGGGTCCTTGCGTTCAGTGAGTGCGTGAGTGAGGAGTGAGTGAGTGAGTAAGGAGCAGGAGGAGTAGGAGGAGTAGGAGGAGTAGGAGGAGGAGGAGAGGAGGAGGAGGAGGAGGGAAGGGGAAGGAGGAGGAGGAGGAGGAGGAGGAGAGGGAGGAGGAGGGAGAGGGAGGAGGAGAGGGAGGGAGGAGGAGGAGGAGAGGAGGAGGAGGAGGAGGTAGGAGAGGAGGAGGAGGAGGAGGAGATGGAGGTGGAGGGAGGAGTGGAGGGAGGAAGGAGGAGAGGAGGAGGAGAGGGGAGGAGGAGAGGAGGAGGAGGAGGAGGAGGAGGAGGAGGAGGAAGGAGGAGGAGGAGGAGGAGGGGGAGGAGGAGGGGAGGGAGGAGGAGGAGGAGGAGCAGGAGAGGAGGGAGGAAGGGAGGAGGAGGAGGGGAAGGAGGAGAGGAGAGGGAGGAGGAGGAGGGAGGAGGAGGAGGAGGGAGGAGGAAGGAGGCAGGAGCAGGAGGGAGAGGAGAGGACAGAGGAGGAGGAGCAGGAGGAGGAGGAGAGGAAGGAGCAGGAGGGAGCAGGAGGAGGAGCAGGAGGAGGAAGCAAGGAGGAGGAGGAGCAGGAGGAGGACAGGGAGGAGGAGGAGCAGGAGGAGGGGGAGGAGGAGGAGGAGGAGGGAGCAGGAGGAGGAGGAGGAGAGGGAAGAGCAGGGAGGAGGAGGTGATGGTGGTGGAGGAGGAGGAGGAGAGGAGCAGGAGGAGCAGAGAGGAGGAGGGAGGAAGGAGGAGGAGGAAGGAGGAGAGGAGGAGGAGAGAGGAGGAGCGGGAGGAGGGAGGAGGAGGAGGAGGAGGAGGAGGAGGAGGAGCAGGAGGAGGAGGAGCCAGGGAGGAGGAGGAGGAGGAGGAGGAGGAGAGGAGGAGGGAGAGGGGAGGAGGAGGAGGAGGGAGGAGGAGGAGGGTGAGGGAGGAGGGAGCAGGAGAGAGGAGGGAGGAGGAGGGAGTGGTGGGGAGGGGGGAGGAAGGAGAGGGAGGCAGGAAGGAGGAGGAGAGGAGGGAGGAGGGAGGAGGAGGGTGAAGGAGAGAGGAGAGGAGGAGCAGAGGGAGGAGGAGAGGGAGGAGGAGGAGGAGGAGGAGGAGGAGGAGGGCGGAGGAGGGAGAGGAGAGGAAGGAAGGGAGGAGGCAGAAGGGGAGAGGAGGAGGAGAGGAGTGAGGGGAGGAAGTGGAGCGAGGAGAAGGAGGAAGGGGAGGAAGGGGAGGAGAGGGAGGAGAGGAGGAGGGAGGAGGAGGAGGAGGAGGGAGGAGGAAGGAGGAGG
>JAPMOS010000342.1:0-26218 GCA_027972325.1 Paratrimastix pyriformis | reverse complement strand
CCGGATGGGAGTGACAGCGGAGATGATCCATGCCTGTGGGGTGAGATCAAAGAGTGGTTAGGGGAGGGAGGGCCTGTGTAGAGATGTTGGAGCAGATGAGGAGTGCCACTGGGAGCTCAAGAGTTAGCTCGGTGTTTATAATACAAAGTCGCAGATGAGCACCCAGGGACCCTGCAGGCAGAAGGCCAATCACTTTGGTCTGGTCTTCTTGAAGGAGCTGCAAGTGGTGGTGGCGTCGCGGTTCCAAGAATGGTGCGTACAGAAGAATGTGTTTGGGGAGGAGCAGTTTGGGTTTCTGAGAGGAGGATTGGGGCCCCAATTGCAGAAATTATGGGAGTGCTCATTTCGAAAATTATGGGAGGCAGGGTTCCATGTGCTCGTTAGATATTAAAAAGGCCTATGATACAGTGGACATGGACGCACTGAGAGGACTGAGACGGATGGGGGTGGAGGAGGCATTCATCGGGTATGTGGATAAGTGTATGAGGGAGGAAGGCCACAGTCATCACAGGTTTCGGGCTGACGGAGAGCTATATGAAGATAGAGGCATCAGTCAGGGGGACCCGCTTTCATGTCTGCTATTTATCTCATTCATGGAGGAGTGCTGGCAGGAGGTGCGAAAACAGGAAGGTGGGTATATCCTGGATAGCGGAAGAAGTGAAAGTCCTGTTGCTGACGATGTCATGCTGGTCACTCGAACCAAGGAGCAGATGGTACGGTTGGTCAGCACACAGTGAGACGGAAGGTGGAGGAGGCGGGCATGCAGCTGTCGTGGACCAAATGTGACTACCTGTGTGGGGTGAAGAGCAAGACAGACCTGGACCTGGGTGAGGGTCGGGTCATCAAGGTCCAGCAGAAGGGTGGGGCCATCCAGTACCTGGGGATTTGGATGGCAGACATGAACATGAAGATCAATACGGAGGTCATCCAGAAAATGTGAGGAGGCTGCACAGGCTGATGGACAGAAGGTCCCCGAGGTTGATGGTGCAGATGATCAACGAGTGCGTGTCGACGTGCCTACAATATACGGCGAGGCAGTGCCCATGCCGCAGAAGGACCTTGAGATTCTTCAACAGCGCTATGCGAGTATTTCGGGAGGGTGGTGGGTGGCAGGAAATGTGACCCAGTGGAGGTGCTCTTCTTCCCGGAGGATGAGGGTGGGATGGTCTCAAGGACCCGGTGGATGTACGACATGATGGTGCTCACGCAACTGCTGGGCAGGGTGGCAGACCAACAAGGGTGCGGCGTGATGCTCCGTGAAGAGATAGCCCTGCTGCAAAGTTGTGGACGACGAGGTGAGCTAACTGCTGGACAGCGGGAAGTGGGTCAGACTGCGCGAAGGAGAAGATGCCGGGGGTGGTGTCGGGATGTTGAGGATCTTGCACAAGAAGGGGTTGGCCATCGTGAGGGATGCGATGAAAAAGGAAGCGGAATGGGGAATGCCGACAACACTGGAGGAGCTGGCAGAGCCATGCAAAATCACCAAGCGGCACAGGCAGACACTCATGAAGAGGGGCATCAGGAGTGTAGCTGACCTGATTGTGGGCGGTAGGTTTCGGTGGAAGGGCACGATGCCGCAGTACGTGGGGGCCATCAAGGAGCGGTGTGTGTGGGGAACAAAGTGGAGACGGAATATGTTAAGTTGGCGAGGAGGATCCGAAAGATCAAAGAGACAAAAGAGAGAGCCGAAGAGGGCAGGACGGGATACGGGCAAGAGAGAGAATGTCCGGAGGATCACGGGATCCCAGACCCGGAGAGAAGATGAGAGCCAAGCTGATGGTGGGGCAAGGAGGAAGCTGGTGGTCGTGGCGAAGAACAGGAAACGCCGAAGGGAGTCGGGGTGGGAGGCCATGAAAGGGAAGCCCGACGAGCAAGGGATGGCGAAACGGAGGGATGCATGTTGAAGCCAGCGACAAGAAGAGGGGGCGGAGAGGCACCTGGACCAAAATGGGAAAAGCAAGAAGAGCCGGATGAGAGCGGGCAAGTGGGACGAGGCAATGTGGAGGCGATGGGGGCAGGCGGGTGAGAGGTGGAGGTGCAGGTGGAGGAGCCCGAGCTGAAGTGGCGGACTTTTTACACAGATGGTAGCGCGACCAAGAAGAAGAAGGACCGGCGAGCGGCACTGGCGGTGGTGGAGCGGCTGTCCAATGGGGCACTGGCTGTGCGGGTCGGGAGAAGGTGCACGGGAAAAGGGCAAACAAACAATGAGGCAGAGCTGGAAGCCATCCTGGAAGCCATCAGGGTGGGACAGGATGCAAACGTGGAGGTGCGCACGGACAGTAAGGTGGCAAAGGGATGGGTGGAGAGGCTGATGAAGGACGACTGGACACCGACGGACCTGATCGAGTCGAAGGCCGAGGGCCTCCTCCGAAGGGGACAGCGAATTCTGAAGGAGCACAGGGGGGGTGTCCGGCTGGTGTGGGTGAAGGGGCACCAGGAGACAGGGGCATCGCTGGATGCGGAGGGGAACAGATTGGCAGACAAGATTGCCGGGCAAAGCATCAAACAGGACATAGGCAAGGTGCAACAGGAACGGACCTGGGGTTTTCGGTTGGTTCACCAATGCGACGGGGAGGAGGTGGAGGGAGACTTTCGCACAAGCCTCCAGTCCTTCAGCCGCCGCGGACGCATCTCCAGGGCGGCCCGGAAACGCAAGAACGCACTGGTGGTCATCAATGCTCAGACGGGAAATGGCGGAATAAATACGCAGACCATGAGATGCGAAATGTCGGGCAGACTGGCCATGATGGCAATCTTGCAGCGTTACATCACGGCCAACATCAGATTCTACATCAATGGTGAAGGGGATGGGAAATGTTGGTGTGGGGCGAGAGACTATACGAACCATTTGGTTTTTGAATGCCCGGCTATGATGGGCAGTGTCGCTGAAAGGTGGAGTGGTGCCAATGCGATCAAACTGATCGCGTGGCTGGACAAGGGGGAAGGAGCAGAAGATGCAGAACAATTGCTCCAAGAAAAATGGGTGGAGCCTATGGGTCAAAGTGTGCAGGTGAGAGGTAAGCAAATAGCGATGGACAGACTCTGGGAGCTCATCGAGCGATCGCGGGGGCGCTGGTACCGCGCCCGAACCTGGGACAGCTTCTGGGAAATGTTCACCACAGAAGTGGCGAACCTCTGCGATCGATATGTGGATGGGATGAGTACGGAGATGGCAGAAGGGCAGACCCACAAGAGCACCCTGCGAAACCAGTGGACGACCCCACGTGGTGTCCTCTCTGCTCAGACAAGCAGGCAGTTTGACAACGATGGCATTCTCGCATCCTGGGAATGCCGATCTGAGCTTCCCCGAATTCAGAACGCCCAGCAAGGATGACTGGTTTTGGGTGGAAGACTGGATGGCTACGGGTTGTTTAAGGAGAATCGCGACCTCCTCATCTTCGCCAACCCTGAATACAACCCACAGGAGGAGATGGACCGGTTATTTACGGCAATTGGCGATTGGGCGGAGAGCCCAATTGGTAGAGCTGGGAAGAGAGCCTTCCGATGTATCGCGATAGTCCCGTACGGAGTGGGCAAGCCAAACCGGACGCGGCCGGTGCAGGGAATGAAGGCGCAGCATGGAGTCGGTTTGGCGCTGAGGGGGACATGCAACTGAAGGAGCTGTTTATCATTGAGGAAGGGGGCTTCAGCTTCTGGCTGCCGAGCTTCTGGCGGACGGGGGAGAAAGGTGCGGGGAAGGCCCCGTTTGACGTGGGCATTCTGCTCTTCGAGAACCAGCGGGCCCGAGAGAGATTCCCGATGGACCCAGCCCCCTTGTGGGCATTGGAGAACATGTTGCGAAAGGAGGCGGGAGCGCGAAGAGTGGAGGCTGACTATGAGGGGCGTCCGAAGGAGGGCGAAGTGCGCTATAACTGGAGGGGGATTTCAGAAGGTGTGGTGAAGAAAGTTGCTGGGAGACTGCGAAGACGGTGCGGGCTTAGGGAAATCTACGCGAATGACTGCAGACTGGCAGCAGAGCTGGGGATTGTGGATGAAGAGACCCAGAAGGAGATTGGGAGCGAACTGGGTGGACTGCGGAGAACTCTGCTTGTAGCGATCAAGCAACGGAAGAAGAACGAGAAGAACGAGGAAGGGATGGACGAAGGGACGTAGTCCGAGTGTCGGCGGTGACCGCCCCTTGTGGGCGCGAGCCGACCCATGGACCACTTGGGGCGTTCCTTCTTGCGAGCTTGTCTCGCGGGGAGGGCGGACCGGGAGGTCTATGTTACCCGCGGGCTTCGGCCCGATAACGGACTCGGCGTAAGCCGGGAAGTATCACACACACACACACACACACACTGCCTCGCAGCCCAATGACGGAAGACGGGACCACCAGCGAGGCAGAAGATGATTCTCCGGGGTGGCGAAGGCGTCCACCTCGCACGGACCCGACGCCAGTCGGAAGATCCTTGGGTGGACCATCCAGTCCTCCGGGTCGAGCCAACGAGAGAGAAAGTCCGGGCGCCTGTTCTCGCACCCCGGGACATGTTCCGCAACAATGCGGATCCCCATCTCGTGGCAAAGGGCAAAGAGCCGTCTGAGGCCTGCATTCATCTCCGGGGACATGCTCTTCCATTTGTTCACTCCCCAGACCACGGCGGAGTTGTCGCACCGCCACAGGACCTGCTGCCCCACCAACAGTGGGGCCAGAGTCTTGATGGTCAAGATCCCCGCCTCCAACTCGAGAGGGGAAATGGAGTGTGGGACCATCTCGGCGGGCCAAAGCCCCCTGGTCTCCTGGTAGACCCCCCGATTGGTTCGGAGAATCCCCCACCAGGCGAAGAAGGATGCATCCGTCTGAATGACCACCTGAGGACGCGGGAGGGCGAACGACGCCCCGTTGTGCGCCCGAAGATTGTCCTTCCACCATTCGAGATCCATCCGCGACGCTGCATCCAGCGTCGTGTGCGCCTCCCACCCTCCCGGCGTGCGCCGCGTATGTGACGCGAGCCTGAGGAGGTTGTGAGTGTAGAGGTGCGCCGGAAGAACAGCGTCTCTCAGGCACGAAAGGGAGCCTGCGATCCTGGCCAGCTCTCTCACTGAGAAGGGACTGTCTGGACCCCTGGACAGCGCTCCCTTGACCAGCCCCAAGGTCGAGGAGACCTTGTGCGGTGGGACCCTGAAGGACATCCTGACGGAATCGACCAGCATCCCGAGGTGCTCGAGACAGGTCGCCGGAGCCCTCGAGCATTTCTTCACATTGAAGACGAAGCCGAGTTCGGTGAGCAGCAACACCACGAAAACCGTGTGTCTGAGAGCCTCCTCCTTGGACGACCCCACGATGAGGATATCGTCCAAATAGATCGAGATACGAATCCCTCTGACCCGAATCTCGGCAATCGGAATCTTCAAAAGCTTCGTGAAGACCCGAGGAGCCACATTGAGGCCAAACGGCATGGCCACAAACGTGAAGGTCCTCCCCTCCCACTCGAAGCAAAGGTACCGCGAGGTTGCGGGGGGAAGGGGAATGTGGAGGTAGGCCTTGGAAAAATCCAAGCTCATGAGCCACTCGCCCTTCCGGATAAGGGCGGCTGCCACCGAAAGGCCCTCCACTTTGAAGTGGGGGCACCGAACAAAGAGGTTCAGGGGGGCCGCATTGATCACCCCCCTCTTTCCCCCGTCCTTCTTGGGCACAGTGAAGAGCGGGAGGACGGCCCTCGCAAAAGAGGGAGCAACCTCCTTCACCGCTCCCGCCTCCCTGAAGGCGGTAATCTCCTCCGCAAGGGCAGCAAAGTCCTCGGCCGACAAGGGTATCTGCGAAGACCGAATGCAATGCTCCGGAGGGTGGTCGAGCCAATCCAGCTCCAACCCCTGCCCAACGAGCCCACGACCCCAATCCGACTGGAACTGGAGTCCGTCCCAGGCAGCCTGAAACTTGGCCAGGCGCCCCCCCACCGGAGAGGAACCAGCGGAAACCCGATTGAGTTCCAAGGCCTGGTCCAGAGTGGTGGACGCCGCCAGCGCCCACAATCTCTCGGCCATGGGAGAAAAAAATTAGCGGCGCGGCTAAAAATCAGCACGTCTAAGGTTTGAAGGAAGCAAGGGGGCGGGCGAGCCGGGATCTGATGGGCGGGTCGAGTGCCCCCACTCACCTCATGACTTCCCCGATGGGTCTGGGGGGTGTGGCTATCACCCCGGGGTCGGTCGACATGGACAAGATTTGGCCATGAGTACCTTAGCCGTGGCACGGCTAAATTAGCCGTGCCACGGCTAAAATTAGCCGTGGGCAGCAAAAATAAGACGCGATGGTCCACGTCTAATCCTGTCTGCGGGGAAAATATCGATAGACCCAGAGATCGAACTCGGCACCCCAACCTCTGAGAACCAGCATCTTATCCAACTCTCCTCCTTGATCTTATTTCTTTCCCTCTCCATTGCGTGTTCCGGCCGAGACCGGTGCGTGCTCCTGCTGTCAGACAGCGAGTACGCCCGCGGGGCCCTGTGCCGCGCCACCTGCCTGACCCAGTCGCAGCAGGAGGTCCTCCGACTCCGGGACGAACTGGTCTCACGGTGGCCGCGCCTCCTCTGCCATCACGTGCCCTCCCACGTGGACGAGGTGGCCCCCGGCTGCCCCCACCTGTCCCCTGTGGGGCAACTTGCAGGCCGACCGGCTGAGGCCCAGGAGCCCCGCCCCCCACCGACAAGGCCGGCTCGCCCACCCCCATCCAACAGGGCTTGGCCTGCCCGCAGAGATGCCCTACCGCCCCTCGGGCCCAAAGGACGCCCGTTGCCGGACCCCACCCGGCCCTTCACGCTCGCGGTGGCCAGGAGGAAGAGGGTGATGATGATGATGATGATGATGATGATGATGAGGAGGAGGAGGAGGATTAGAGGAGGAGGAGGGTGACGATGATGATGATGATGACTGGATGATGATGACTGGATGATGACTGGATGATGACTGGATGATGATGATTGGATGATGATGATTGAATGATGATGATGATTGGATGATGATGATGATGATGATGATGATGATGATTGGATGATGATGATGATGATGATGATGATGATGATGATGATGATGAGGAGGAGGAGAGAAGGATGAGGAAAAGGAGGGCTGAACCAGGGTGCGCCCCAGCGACATATTGTGCGTGCATGCTGGGGGTGGTGGTGGTGGGGGGGGGGGCGAGGGAAGGGGGGGTGGGTGGGATGGGTGGGGGCAATGGAGATGAGTTGATGCCGACTGTGTATGATGACCCCTGGTCCACGCCCCTGGTCCACGCCCTGGGGATCCTGCGGATGGGGTCGGTGCGAGACAAGGGCCTGCACGTGGTTTCTATTGACCCGTACACGTATCAGTCGGGCAAACAATTGAGAGGTTGCAGCGTTCGACGTGGAGGAAACACGAGCACCACCAGGCCCAAAGCCGGCGAGATGGGGGGTGTGCCAGCAGGCGCCTGTCGCACTCGGGCAGCGGGACCAGGGAGGGCCAAAGCGCGAAGGGGCCAGCATCGGGTGTGCCGCTCAGAGCCGCGGCACGGTGTGCCCTTGGCCTCGAGCCGCAGCAATCCAGGAAGAAGCCAACAGAGAGAGATAGTCGATGTATTCTGACTCTACCCGCAGACACAGGCAAAACGAGATTGTTACTCGGCCAGGCCTTTGCGGGGGGCAGTCCATCAGAGGGTAATCGCTGGCCAGGATCAAAAGACCCAAGGTGATGGTGGACAGCGGCCCTCCGGCCTCTTGGGCCGTTGGGGGGGCGAATGCAATGCTGGGGCCATTAGGCCCCTCGGGAGCTGCCGGAGCGCATGCCCATGAGGATCAGCGCGTCCTTCATCGTCTGCCTCGCGAGCAGGCGCGCGAACAGGTTCTCCTGCTGTGTGCGTTTGGGGGAGGGAGGGAGGGGGGAGGGAGGGAGGGGAGGGGGGTGGGGGGCTGAAATGGAAGGGGTCAGCGGGCTGCGAAATGAACAGAGGAGACGAATGGTGTGCGCATGTGTGTGTGGGGGTGGGGGTGATGATGGCGGGGGGCGGGGTGATGATGATGTGTGCGGGGGTGATGATGGCGGGGGCGGGGTGATGATGATGTGGGGTGACGGGGTCGTGACGATGATGATGGTGTGCGTGTGTGTGTGTGTGTGGGGGGTGATGATGGCGGGGTGATGATGATGTGATGATGATGATGGCGGGGTGATGGGGTGATGATGATGGCGGGTGATGATGGCGGGGGGCGGTGATGATGGCAGGGGGTGATGATGCTGGGGCGGGTGATGATGGCGGGGTGATGATATGGGGGGGGTGATGATGGCAGGGAGGGCGGGTGATGATGGGGAGGTGATGATGACGGGGTGATGATGCTGTGATGATGCCGGGGGGTGATGATGGCGGGTGATGATGGCGGGGGCGGGGATGATGGCGGGGGCGGGTGATGATGGCGGGGGGCGGGTGATGATGCCGGGGTGATGATGGCGGGGGTGATGGGTGATGATGGCGGGGGGGCGGGGTGATGATGGCGGGGTGATGATGGCGGGGGGGGCGGGTGATGATGGCGGGGGGGGCGGGTGATGATGGTGGGGGGGGTGATGCTGGGGGGGTGATGATGGGGTGATGATGGCATGGGGGCGGGGTGATGATGGCGGGGTGATGGTGGGGTGATGATGGCGGGGGGCGGGTGATGATGCCGGGGGGGTGATGATGGCGGGGTGATGATGGCGGGGGGCGGGGTGATGATGGCAGGGAGGGCGGGGTGATGATGCCGGGGGGAGGTGATGATGACGGGGTGATGATGGCGGGGTGATGATGCCGGGGGGTGATGGCGGGGTGATGATGGCGGGGGGGGTGATGATGGTGGGGGTGATGATGGCAGGGGCGGGGTGATGATGCCGGGGGGGGTGATGATGGCGGGGTGATGATGGTGGGGGCGGGAGGATGGCGGGGGCGGGTGATGATGGCAGGGGGGCGGGTGATGATGCCGGGGGGGTGATGATGGCGGGGTGATGATGGCGGTGGGGGCGGGGTGATGATGGCGGGGTGATGGTGGGGGGGCGGGGTGATGATGGCAGGGAGGGCGGGGTGATGATGCCGGGGGAGGTGATGATGACGGGGTGATGATGCCGGGGTGATGATGCCGGGGGGTGATGATGGCGGGTGGTGATGGCGGGGGGCGGGGTGATGATGGTGGGGGGCGGGGTGATGATGGGGGGGGTGATGATGGCAGGGGGGGGGTGATGATGCCGGGGGGGTGATGATGGGGTGATGATGGCGGGGGGGCGGGGTGATGATGGCGGGGTGATGATGGTGGGGGCGGGGTGATGCTGGCAGGGGGGCGGGGTGATGATGCCGGGGTGATGGCGGGGTGATGATGGCGGGGGGGTGATGATGGCGGGGGCGGGGTGATGATGCCGGGGGAGGTGATGATGGCGGGTGGTGATGGCGGGGGGGTGATGATGGCAGGGGGGCGGGGTGATGATGCCGGGGGGGTGATGATGGCGGGGTGACGATGGCGGGGGGGCGGGGTGATGATGGCGGGGGGCGGGTGATGATGCCGGGGGGTGATGATGGCGGGGTGACGATGGTGGGGGGCGGGGTGATGATGGCGGGGAGGGGGGGCGGGTGATGATGGCAGGGGGTGATGATGGCGGGGTGACGATGGCGGGGCGGGGTGATGATGGCGGGGGTGGCGGGGTGATGATGGCGGGGGAGGGGGGCGGGTGATGATGGCAGGGGGCGGGGTGATGATGCCGGGGGGTGATGATGGCGGGGTGATGATGGCGGGGGGGCGGGTGATGACGATGATGTGTGGGGGGTGATGATGGTGGCAGGGGTGATGATGGGGGGGCGGGCGATGATGGTGGAGGTGAAGATGGTGAGTGGAGGGTGATGATGGTGGGGTGGTGATGATGGTGTGTGTGGGGGGGTGGGTGGTGATGACGGGTGATGATGTGGCGTGAGGCGATGATGGTGTGATGTGGGGTGCGATGGTGCTGGGGTGGGGTGGGGTGGGGGGGTGGGGGGTGGGGGATGAAGGGGCGGCATGGATGGGGTGAGATGGATGATGGGGTGATGTGGGTGTCCGCAAACCCCGGGCTTGGAAGACGGCCGTGGGGGGGCTCCTGCGGGGTGACCGAGTGGCGTGGGGGTCGCCTCCTGTCGCCATCACACGCAAGCCCGACACAGTCATCTGATGACCCTTGCTGTTGCTGGACTGAATTCGTGTGCGCGGCACCGGGTACCCGCCACACAGGGGAGCTGGACGTGGGCCAGGCGTCCACGGCGACCCACCGCACCCTCGTGCGCGGTTCCTCTCAGCCTGACCGCTCGGCGTCAAGGCGAGCCGGGATGCGAAAGGCAGGTTCCACCCTGATGCCTTGCAGTTTCACCGTCGACCACGAGGAGATGCCTTCCCCCCGAGGGCCTCGCCCGTCATCGCTTTTTGATCAGGGCCCACGGCCGGCGACCGCTACGCAGGCCGACCTGGCCCAGGCACGCGAGAACAACAAGGCATCCGGTTGCCATGATGGTCCGCGCCCGCCGACCGCTGCCGCCGCCTGTCAGTGTCTTTGAGGAATGTGTGAGATGGTCGGGATGGTGAGGCACGGACGTGGAGTGGCAGGGGGAGATTCGGAGGGACGAAGCGCCGGAAAACTTCATGACTGAGAGACCAGTCCGCTGAGGGACGTGGTTATAGATGCGTCTGAATTATCGCTTGATTCCAACAAGATCATCCAAAAAAGGTGTAGGGGCAAAATCAGAACTGGCGTTCTAGAATCCGTCGCTCATCTTGCGAACGTTCTTCAGGGGCTTCATAAAAAGGGAGACAAGAAGGTACACGCCGAACAATCGAACAAAACACTGCCATGCACGCCGTGGTTGAACCGGCTATGCTCTGCTCGTTGAGAAGAACGCTGGATAGAACCCCGTGGATATTTTTTAAAACCTTTTGAGCGCGTCATTTTTCGACGACGCTGCCGTTGACAGATCTTCTTTTCTGGCTAATCTTTTGTTTCTGTGAGTTTGTTTCGGGTTTTCCTTGTTGGCGGCAGGTCCGTTTTTCCATTTTGAACGGATAGGAATCTCACTTTTCTCTTTTTCTCGTGCACCAGTTACCATATAGACACAGATCTATTCTTCTTTCCACGAGACTGACTCACTGTTTGCCTTGTTTAGGAGATGTCCTCATCTGAAATGTCGCCGAGACTCGTACACGTCTTCAGAGTACACTCCGTTTTGTGAAATCTTCTCGACTGTGGTTCGCCTCCTCCGAGGCTGCCTTTCATTCTGAATCATTCCCAACGCCATCAACATCTCATCTCGCGCCTCATCAGCCAATCCCGCACATCGAGCCCCCACCCGCCTGTATCTCCTGCCGCAGGTCTCCACATGTTCGCAACCGCGGATCCTCCTGCCCCTCCTGCCCACCCCTGGCTGGCGTTTCCCCGCTCACTTTCCCTCCATGCAGCCCGGCCCACGACCCGGCGATCGCGTACCCCTACCACAACAGCCCCGCCGCCTGCCGACATCGAGCGGTGGTGACCGCGAGCGGTCTGGGCTCGTACCAATGGACGTCGCTGGGGAGACGCACGGTGGCGTGCTCTCCCTCACTCATCCCTGTTCATCTTCACTCGCACTTCCCCCCTGCTCTCCTTCACTCCCCCCGCTCTTCCCCCTGCTCTCCATTGCTTTCCCCTGCTCTCTCCGTCTCCGCCCCCCTGCTCTCTCCAGCCGCCGCCCTCAGTCTCCGGGGTGGCAGGCCGACCACCCCAATGATTGACGGACCCCAATGGCCGGGGCCTGGAATAGCCCATCCCCAGTCTCGCCCTCCGCTTTTTGCCCGCCTTTCGGGCCGCACTCAGGACGGTGGTTGGGTCCACTTGGGGCGGGGCTGCAGTCCCTGGCGGGTTTCCCCAGTAGCCTTCGAGAGTGCTGGGGTTGCTCACGGCCTCCTGGCCCTCATCCACTCGGCCGCCGTCCTCTTAGCCGATATCACTTTCGCTCACGTCCGCCCCGGACCCCAGCCAGCTCCTGTCTTGCCGCCGTGCCACAACCTCGTCCATCTCTCCGACGACCTGTTTCTGGTTGGCGGGGCTGTAGGCCGTGGGGGTATGCGGCACGGCCCTGTGACATCCTCCCCGCTCGCTTCCGCCGCCCGCCACCGTCACTGTCAATGACATTGTCAGGACCATTGCCGTCGGGCCCCGTTCTGCGGATGGTGCGGCGCTTGCTCCCGCAGGCGAGGATGAGCGCCCTGGCCCACAGTAGTATTCCACTGCCCCGACCGCAGGAATCATTTTCCACGTACCCTGCCCCCCACACTCCAAGGCTGATCAGCGTCTTGTTCTCCCCCTGCTACTCCTCCCTCCCTCCATCCGACCTCTCCAGCCCTCACCATCCAGCGCTCCCACGCCACTCCGCGACGGGGTGACGAGTCCGATGCTGGGCCTCGCCGTGCAGCTGCTGACGTGACGATGCTAGCTGTCAACAGCCGGCCCTCTAGTCGCTGGGCTCCCTGGTGGGGCCGACGGCTGCCCTGCTGGCCCAGGGTGATATGGCGCCTAAGATGGAACCCAGAATGACGCCGCGACATGCCGGACGGGCAACTGGACCACGCAGGGCCGTTTGTGTCTTCATACCCCCTTGCCCTTCCCCTGCTGTCCCTCACTCCCCCCTTCTCACCCTCACCACTTTGCTCCGCTCTCACTCCGCCCCCTCCCCCTTCCTCCCCCCCCACCACCACCACACCCACACCCCATGCTCGCCCTCGCACTCCCCTGCTCTTCCCTGCCCAAGGTGGTGACGCCCCACCCGCTCGGCCGCGGTCCTCTTCGCCGACAACCCCGTTGTTCACGTCCGCCCGTACCCTTGCCAGCCCCCTGTCTCTGCCGCCCTGTCACAACCCGGCCACCCTGTAAACAGGGACCTCATCTATACGACTACATGTTTCTTGTCGTCGGGCGTGGGACGGTTGTTGTGCTGGTGCGCGGAAGCTCGACGCGGACGTCCCCCAGAGATCGACCTTCGGCGAGGGCCACGCGGTCCAGCCCCTGCAGCCATGGTCCGTCACCCGCACTGCCCTGCCACTGCCAGTCCCATTGCCCTGTCATTGTTAGAGAGGCATGCTGTGTATGTGCTCATCTGCGCCCCCCCCCCCCCCCCACCCCCCACCCGCAGCTGGGATGGCGCTTGCGGTGCCGCAAGGGATGCGACTGTGGTGCAGTCCCTGCCCCGACACGCCGGAATCGTTCCGCCTCTTCGTTCCGCCACGTCCCCGAGCTGATCAGCCCTCCCCGACCCCTCGCCCTCTCCAGCCATCTCCACCCAGCCCTCGCCCAGCTGCAGCTGTTGACGATGGCGATGCTCCTTGCGCTGCGGACCAACGGCGGCCCATGATGGTTTGCTTATCCCTGGTTGGCCTCAACGCGGCGCAGTGGAGCCTCAACGCGGCGCAGTCGGGAGCGGGTCGGCCGAGACCGGTGCGTGCTGCTGCTGTCGGACAGCGAGTACGCCCTCGGTGCCCTGTGCCGCGCCACCTGCCTGACCCAGTCGCAGCAGGAGGTCCTCCGACTCCGGGACGAGCTGGTCTCCCGGTGGCCGCGCCTCCTCTGCCATCACGTGCCCTCCCACGTGGACGCGGTGGCCCCCGGCTGCCCCCACCTGTGGGGCAATTTGCAGGCCGACCGGCTGGCCGGCGAGGCCGCGGCAGCCCCGCCCCCCACCGACAAGGCCGGCCCGCCACCCCCCATCCAACAGGGCTTGGCCTGCCCGCCGGAGATGCCCTTCCGCCCCTCGGGCCCCAAGGACGCCCCGTTGCCGTACCCCACCCGACCCTTCACGCTCGCGGTGGCCCGGGGATTCTGCCAGGCCCTCCAGTGCGAGGAGGCCCGCGGCTGGGCCCCCGGCGCAGCCGATTCTCCTCGGGGTCACCCTGGACGGCCTCGAGCAAAGCTGGCCGCGCCCGCCTGGCGCCAGCAGGCTGCCCCGACTGGAAGGTGCGCCGGCTCGTCTGGCTGCTGTTCGGCACCTTCCCCACCCTGCAAACCATTCGGTGCCGATACGCGCGGAAGGCCTCAGCATCTGCCGGCGACGCCCCGGTGGGGTCACCTGCCCACTCTGCCACGGCGGCCCCGAGACCATGTCCCACCTGCTGTCCGGCTGCGGCAGGTACCACGACTTCTACACGGCCCGCCACGACCGTGTGGTCCGCCGACTCTGGGCCTGGTTCGGCGGGCAACGCGACTGGGTCACGCGGCATTATATGGGCGTGTCGGCAACCAACTGTGCGCCCGCCTTCCCACCCACCCTGCTGGCCAAGCTCCCCGCCGCCCTCCGCGACGTGCACCCCGACCTGGTGTTGCAGTCCCGTGGCTCTGACGGCACCTGGTGGCTGCTCGACGTGGCCATCACTGGCCAGACCCACGACTGGCCGGCGCGGGCGGCGGCCAAGGCGGCCCACTACGTCGCCCTCTGCCAGGCCGTCACGGAGGCCACCGGGCAGCCCTGCCGCGCGGTGCCGGTGATCTTGTCGGCCCGAGGGACCGTGCCCCGGGCCACATGCCAGGCCCTGTCGCGGCTGACACCGGCCGACCCCTGCCGCGCGAACCGACCTCCAGCGGGCCCTCTCCTCCGTCTCGACCCTTCTGGTTCGGGACGCCCTCGCGCTCATGACCATGCGCAACGGCGCAGCTGCCGCGGCGGGCCCCGCGCCCTGGCCACGCCGTAGCGGCCGCCCAGGCCCACGACCCGCCCCACCCGCCCCTGAGCACCCCTCCCCATCACCCACACCCATCACTGGGCGGCCCCGCCACCAGGCGGGCCCCCGGCCGGGAGGAGCCACCATACGGGTCATTTGGCCCGGCCCCCCCCGGAGTGTAACGCATGGCGCGAAGGCGCGAGTAACCTTTCTTCTTGAACTTGTCGCCTGCGCCCTCGCAAATACACAGCATGTTCTCTGGCCCTCGAGCTGGATCCCCACTCGATCTCACCCTTGAGTTGGAAGCGGGCTTCCTCACGCTGCGCACCTTCGCCGACGCTGTGAGGGGTCAGCAGGTGCTTTGGCGCTGCGACAACTCCGCGGTCGTCTGGGGGGTCACGAAGTGGAAGTCGACCTCGCCGGAAATGAATGCGGGGTTGCGGCGTCTCTTCGACCTCGTCTCCGAGCTGGGCATTCGGCTCGTGGCGGTTCATGTCCCAGGCCGGACAAACTACCGGCCCGACTTCCTGTCTCGGTGGCTGGACCCGGAGGACTGGAAGATCCACCCAGTGGTCTTCCGCCTGGCGATGGATCTTCTGGGCCCGTGCGAAGTCGACGCTTTCGCCACCAGGGCAATCACCTCCCGAGGTGGTGGTCTCGTTTCCCCGCTCTCGGGTGCGAGGCGGTGGATGCTCTGAAGCAGGATTTGGGAGTGACGTGCTGGTGCAACCCCCGTTCTCCCTTCTGCTGCCCCTGCTCAGACGCATTGCGGCGCAGCGGGCGTCGGCGGTGGTCTGCGTCCCCTTCTGGCCGACGCAGCCGTGGTGGCCACTGCTCCTGACTCTGCTGGTCAGACCCCCGTTGCTGCTTCCCCAGTCGCCGGCCCTCTTCCTGCCGCAGTCGATGGCCAATCAATCCCCGCTGGGGACTCCGCCTTGGCCAGCGTGGGTGGTCCGGGTGTCGGGCCACCCGGTCAACCGAAAGAAGGCCAGGGCCCGCTTCGGACAGGCTCTGTCGGTCCCGGTGGACGATCTGATCGGTCGCCTGCCCCTGGGCTGGGGAGAGGACGACGAGTGGTCCTGTCCCAGCTGTTGGGTCGATTGCTGCGACTCGCTAGGGCTGGAGGCGACCGAGCTCGCCCGCCCCAGTCCGGAGCGGGCGGGTACCGCCACCTCGGCGGCGGGAGGGTTCGTCCCTCAGTTGCCCATGGGCCTTTCGGAGAGGGCGCGCCGCCTTATCGGGGCGCGTTTGGAACCCTCGACTCAGAAAGCCTATGCGGCGGCTTGGAAGCGCTATACCACTTGGTGCGCAGCTCGGGGCAGGGACCCTTGCCTTCGGGACCGGGTGGGGCTTGCAGTCCAGACAGCCAATTTTGTGGCGGATGAGCAGGCCGAGTTGCAGCTGGGGTACTCTGCATGCAAGTCTCGCGTGGCAGCGATCTCCACCAATTTGAAGCCGATTCTTGGCTTCGCGGTCGGGGAGGAACCCTCAGTGTCGGCCCTCATGACGGGTGTCAGGAAGGTCCGCCCGGAGCTTCCGCGGTATGCGGAACACCCTGATCTGGGGTGATCTGGGCGCTCTTGGATCGTTGGGGGCCCAACGATGCCTTGGAAGATTGGCAGTTGGTCGCGAAAGTGGCGACCCTCCTGCTCATCTTTGGGTTGCGGAAAGCGGACCAGGTCAGAATTGATCTGACCAGGTCTGACATTGGCAAGGACGCTCTCCGTTTCCGAGCTCTGACGAAGGAAACGAGAGCGATGCTCTGGTTACCCAGCCCATCCCAGCCTGCCCCACCCATCCTTTCAGGTGCGCGGTGGCGGCAGTGGACGAGCTTCTGGATCGTCGCCCCTTGGCGGCCCCCCGGAACCGCTGTTTGTCAGCTTCCGGGATGGTTCCCTTGTACGGCCAAGTGGTTGGGGTCGTGCGTGAAGCGGTTGATGATCGCCGCGGGATTGATCCCAAGAAGTTTAAACCCCACTGCCTGAGGGGCATGGGCTCGTCGAGGGCGCTGGAGGCGGGGATACCAGAACCCCTGGTCCTTCTTCAGTTCCGTTGGAGCAGTCGCTCCGATACCTTCTCGCGATTCTACTTGAGAAGCAGTAAGGTGGCCGAGCTTGGCGCGGCCATTTACGCCTGAGATTCTTCGCCCCGTGCTGGGGTGCCCGGCGATGATAGCTAACTTTAAGCTTTCACCGGTTTGTTGAGTTCTTTCGTGTGTTCACTTGGTTGAGGAATACGAGTGCGGTGCTGAGCATCGCTTCGTGTGACTCTCGGTCCTGTCAGGGACTTGACCTCCGCTAGGCGCGGCTCTCTGCGCGGTTGGGTTGGGCTTGATCTCATGGCTTGGGATCTTTTCTCCATCAAAGAGTAGAGATACTCTCTACTCCGAGGAACACGGGAGTGTTCCCTAGAGTATAACTGTAGTTTTGGGAAGTATCGACCCAAAACAGAGAGTTATACGAATATGGAGGAGTAGAGAGTATCTCTACTCGGTCCCACCCATCCTCCCAGCGAGCTGCCCCGAACTTGGAAGAAAGGAGTGCGGGGATATTTCATCTTCGCGAACCGGGGTTGGCATCTCTATCTGTGCCGGTACTCCGTTCTTTTCTTTTCTTTCATTGCGCGAGGGGATGATAATCGCAACGCTTACATCAAAGAGTAGAGATACTCTCTACTCCTCCATATTCGTATAACTCTCTGATTTTGAGCCTTTCAGGATAAAGAAATTGAGGAGGAGAGCGCTGGCGGAGGAGGACTTGAGTAAGAGGAAGGAGATGTTGAAACAGCTGGCGAAGATGAGGTCGGTGCATTATGGTAAGAGAGACAGGGCATTGGAGGGAAAGCGCAAGCGTATTTATAAGGGTATCATGACGGATGGCGCGGCGCCAATTACAACCTACGTGACTCGAAATGCGGAGGGGAAGGTGGACAGGGTGGTGTCGGACCCGGCGGAGGTTAAGAGGGGATGGTGGGGTTTTATGGCGGGGCTTGCAAAGGAAGCTGCCGTTGGGGGACGGGGGGCAAAGACTGGAGGAGGTATCGGGAGGTGTGGGTGGAAGGGTAATTATGGCCCCTCTAACGACGCATGATATCCAGACAATCCTGGGGGCTTTGCCGGACGGGAAAGCGGCTGGCCCGGATGGAGTGACGGCGGAGATGGTCCATGCTTGTCAGGACGAAATTAAGGAGTGGTTGGGGAGGCGATACAACGAGATGGTGGAGAAGTCTGAGGTTCCTGAGGAGCTGAACCTCAGCTCGGTCTATATGGCAACCAAATCGCAGACGGAGCATCCGGGGGATCCGGCGGGAAGAAGGCCTATAACTTTAATACAGGTCTTTTTGAAAGGACTGCAGGTAGTGATTGCCTCGAGATTTCAAGACTGGTGCGTTGAAAAAGGGGTATTCGGGGCGGAGCAGTTTGGTTTCCTGAGGGATCGGAGGATTGAGACGCCGATTGCCGAGATTTTGGGGGTATTGACGGACTCGAAGATTATGGGAGGTAAGGAGTTCCACATGTGTGCGCTAGATATAAGAAAGGCCTATGATACAGTTGACATGGAGGCGCTCAGAAGGGGGTTGAGAAGGATGGGGGTGGAAGAAGGATTTGTCAGATATGTGGACAGCTTGTATGAGGGGAGAAAGGCGCGTGTGATCACGGGGTACGGGTTGACGGATAGCTATGACATTGAGAGGGGAATTAGTCAGGGGGACCCGTTGTCCTGCCTGCTGTTTATCTCCTTCATGGAGGGAGTTTTGGCGGAGGTGAGACGACAGGAGGGGGGCTATATTCTGTTGTTGTTGTGATACTATTTCGACTGCCAGTAACTGCGCGCAAAACACAGAAAACTGAAACAGAAGAAAATCCGTTCATCCGGTCGAAACCGGCGGGTAACATGCCGACCTACACCCCCTCAGGGGTAGGCGCACAGACGGCATGGCGGGAAAGAGAGAGACTGGAATGTCGCCAGGAAACAGAATCGTTCAAACACTTGACAGCAAACAGAAGGAACATCAAAAGAAAGAACGGGGCAAGGGGGGGGGACAAAAGGATCCAACACTGAGACACGGGACACGAGGAACAATGAAAGGGGGCGAAGGAAGCAAAAGACAAGAACAGTTAGAACGAAAAATATTCCCGAACCCAGCCTGAGGGGGGGGCGGAACCCATCCACCATGACCTACCACCTCGGTAGGACAGGCGCACGGGCCCTGAATCCACCACCCCCACACGTTGCTCCCTTCCCAAAGGCCCACGGTTGGCAACAGGCGAGAGGTCGGAGAGGCTAATCTTCGGAGGCACGGCAGAAGCGGCATGGTCGGGCGTCGAGGTAGCACGAGCGGGCGCAGCAGGCACAGCAGACAAAGGGGACACACCAGCAGCAACAGAGGCAGCAACAGGGGCAACAACAGGGGCAGCAACAGGGGCAGCAACAACAGGGGCAGCAACAGGTGCAGGTGCAGGTGCAGGTGCAGGTGCAGGTGCAGGTGCAGGTGCAGGCGCAGGCGCAAAAGCCGGAGCATGAGATGAAGTCGGAGCCGGAACAGTGCCGGCTTGGCGAATGGGTTCGCCAAGGTGAGAGGTGCTCTTGGGGCAGCGGAAGAGGCAAATGGATTGCTCGAAGAAGGGGAACGGGCTCTCCCCTTCCCGCTGGACGATCGCCATCGATGATCGGGTGGCGAGTTCCACCACCTCCAAGTTGCTTTGGACCACGGTATGTAGTCTCCCCAACAGATAGGAGGACTCGTTCTGGCGGTGTGCGGTGTTTGTCCACAGACGAGCCGCGCGATGATTCTTGTGGCACGTGGCAGTCGAAAGTTCGCACATTCGATTGCTGGAACAATAAAGCCCCAAGAAGTTGGAAAATAAACTGGCTGATCGCTTCAGGCTGCTTCTTCGGATTGTCCTCCAGCAGCATGTGCACCGTGCGTTCGATGATCTCATAGCGTGGAGCACGGTGCTCATTGACGACCAATGAACTGAAGAGCTTCATAAGCTCCAAACGCATCCAAGGAGAGAGCTTGTCCAATGGAGCTGAAGAGGGGGACCACAGATGCCGACCCAACTCATCTTGATCTACCATAGGGTCGTCACGACTTTGGATCTCGGCGTGATCCATAATAAAGTTGGAATCGTCCTTACTGAGCTCGTCATGCTCAGTGGCGATCTCCATGGCCAGAAACGGGCAGAACGCGGAGCAAAGGGAACGTGCAACGCCGAGACTTCAACCGGGGGGAAAAAAAACGCTATATTCTGGATAGTGGCAGGAAGGTAAAGGTGTTGGCATTTGCGGACGATATTATGTTGGTGACGAGAACAAGGGAACAGATGGTCCGTTTGGTGAATACGGTAAGGCGGAAAGTGGAAGAGGCTGGTATGGAAGTGAAGTACGGCATGCCGATGACACTGGAAGAGATGGCGGAACGACAAACAAAGAAGCACAGACAGACCCTCATGAAAAGGAAGATTCGGAGTGGCGGACCTTATTATAGGGGAGATTTCATTGAAAGGTGATGCCGCATGTGGAGACGATCAAAAGCGGGTATGTCTGTATGGTAATAGGGTGAGTCCGGACTATCTGAAATTGGCGAGACGGATTCGAGGAGGAGTCGGCGGAGGAGGGCGGAAGAGGCGGAGAGTGAGAAGGGAAAGGAGGAAGGCAATACAGATAAGGGGAATGAAGGAAGGAGCGAGGGAGTCGGGGGTGGGGCGGACCGGGGAAGCGAAACCAAGAGTCAAGAGGGCAAAGTTGCAGTGCGTCGGGGAAGGTGGCAGTGGTGAAACAGAGGAAACATGGAGGGAGGATGGGGCGGGAAAGGGGGAGTAAGAAGGAAGGAGCGAGAAAGAAGATGGGGAGGAGGAGGTCGGATGCAGATTGAGGCGAGCGAGAAGAAGAGGAGGGCGGAAGGGCATGTGAGGAGGAACAAGAAGGGGAGGCGAGGGCTGGTGAGTGGGACGAGGTACTATGGAAAAGGCGGGAGAGCTGATGGCGGAGGTGATGAGGTGGAAGTAAGAGTGGTGGAGCCAGAGGCGGAATGGAGGTTGTTTTATACTGATGGAGTGACAAGAAGCCGGAAGGAAAGACGGGCGGCGTTTGCGGTGATTGAGATTAAAAATGGGGCGCTGGCGGTGAGCGGGAGGAGGTGTTCGGGTCGGGGCAGACTAACAACGAAGCGGAGTTGGAGGCTATTCTGGAGGCTATTCGGATTGGACAGGATGCGAATGTGGAAGTGAGAACGGACAGTAAAGTGGCAAAGGGTGGGTTGAGGGCTGATAAAGGGTTAGTGCACCACAGTGAACTTTGTATGGCCAGTAAAACTGCCAATAAACTGAAAATTCATGCCGGCATTAACTGAAAATAAACTGGCCGAAAACTGCCCATACAATCCGTAAACTGCCGGTATATTTGCCAGTAAATTGCCAGTAAATTGTTGAAACCAATATATTGGACATACGATCAATTTTACTGCCAGTTTACGAGTTGAAGACCGATGGAACAGGGAGGTAGGGAGGAGGCAATGGGGAGAATTGGATGTCAGGACGGGCGACGGAGTGACGGGACGAGGAGCAAGTAGTCGAGCTGAGTGTCCCATGCGCATCAAGAGGGGAACGGTGGGAGGCAGGTCAGGAAGCTGTTGATCCGTGGTAAGGATCGCACCGGTGTGATTCTCGCGGAGGAACGGCCGATGGAAGGAGCTGGAGATGGAAAGAGAAGGGTGGGTGAAGGACTGAGGCAGGAGAGGCAGAGCAGGGAAGGGCGGGATGAGGGAGCGATGGCCAGACGGCGGGAGTTGAGGCTGGGGGAGGGGAGCAGAGAGTGCCAGGGGGCAGCGAGGGTGGTGAGGAGCAGCGAGGGAGTGGTGGGGAGGGGAGAAGGGTGAAGGGTGATGGTCTGTGGTGGTAGTGGTGCATGGGGTGGTGGCGGTGCGGTGGTGGTACTGGGCTGGTGGCTGTGCAGGGAGTGGAGGTGTGCAGAGAGTTGTGGCGGTGGGGTGGGACTGGCGGTCCAGGGGGTGGTGCAGGAGGTGGTGCAGGAGGTGCTGGGGTGGCGGTGGTTCTGGGGTGGCGGTGGTTCTGGGGTGGTGGGGTGGTACTGGCGGATTTGGGGTGGCGCTCATGGTCCTGGGGGTGCTGGATGGTGCTGGGTTGGTGCGTGCTGGGGCTGGGAGTGGGGTGGTGCTGGGGTGGGGTGGTGTGCTGGCGGCGTGGCGGTGGGGTGGTGCTGCTCGTGGCGGTGGGGTGGAGCTGGTGCCGGGGTGGCGGGTGGTGGCGGTGGTGGTGTTGCCGAGGGTGATCGGGTCGTGCAGGTGCTGGGAGGGTGGTGGTGGTAGGGGTGGTAGGGTGGTGCAGAGGGTGGTGCAGGGTGGGTGGTGGGGTGGGTGGTGGTGCCGGTGCTTGGGGTGGTGGTGCTGGGGTGGTTCCGGTGGTGGTGCCGGTGCAGGGAAGGATGACAAAGGATGACAGAGGGAGGGCACTGAGGAGGGAGGAGGAGGAGGAGGAGGAGAGGGAGGAGGAGGAGGAGGAGGAGGAGGAGGAGGAGGAGGGTGGGGTGAACTTTGCAGCCAGGTAACCCAGGCAATGGGAATTGTGAGGTCAGCCGGGCCAAGACGCGCAGACGAAGGGGCTCAGGAGCGGGTCCTATCAGGTATTCTCGAGAACAACCCGCATCGCCTCTGGTTCCCCAGCCCATTGAAGAACGCGCGGGATGAAAGAAAATCACACCTGCCACCAGCCACCAGCCACCAGCCACCGGTCCGAGCAACGAGGGAGGGACCGAGTCCCGGACGGCGGAGCAGACCTGGTGCGATGGCCCCGCGAAGGCAATCTTGCAGCGCATGAGGTGGTCGGCCAGCATAGGCGAGCCGGGCGACAGGTCCTCGCCCATACTTGCATGCATCACGGTAGAGGAGCGACGGTGCACTCCCTGAGGAGGGTGGAGGAGCGTTGGGTGACGCGGCAGAAACGCCGCGCCACCCCGTCTCTCAGCCCCATTTCTCAGTTTCCTGATCCCGAGGTGGGAAGAAACCGCACTGGTTCGTCGAGGGCAGCACGACCGAAGACGATCCCGGTGGGGTGTGCAGCCTACGGGTTGGCAGGAGAGGAAGTGCTTGAGATGCGAGGCGTTCCAGCTCCCGAGGTGCGGGACGCGTGGGACGAGGTGCGGGGGACGAGGGACGAGGGACGAGGTGCGGGGGACGAGGGACGAGGGACGAGGGACGAGGGACGAGGGACGAGGACGAGGGACGAGGGACGAGGGACGAGGACGAGGACGAGGGACGAGGGACGAGGGACGAGGTGGGGGACGAGGTGGCAGGGACGAGGACGGGGACGAGGGACGAGGGACGGGACGAGGGACGAGGACGAGGGACGAGGGAGGGACGAGGGACGAGGGACGAGGACGAGGGACGAGGGACGAGGACGAGGGACGAGGGACGGGACGAGGGACGGGACGAGGGACGAGGACGGGACGGGACGAGGGACGAGGGACGCGGTCGAGGAAGCAGGGACGAGGGACGAGGAAGCAGGGACGAGGGACGAGGGTCGAGGGAAGCAGGGACGAGGGACGAGGGACGAAGCAGGGAAGAGGGACGAGGGACGACGAAGCAGGGACGAGGGACGAGGGACGAGGGACGAGGGACGAGGGACAAGGAACCAGGAACCAGGGACGAGGAACCAGGGACGAGGGAGGGACGAGGAACCAGGGACGTGAGACGAGGGACGAGGGCAGGGACGAGGGACAGGGACGAGGAACCAGGGACGAGGGAACCAGGGACGCGAGAGGACGAGGGACGAGGAACCACGGACGAGGAACCGGAGGAACCAGGGACGAGGAACCAGGGACGAGGAACCAGGGACGAGGAACCAGGGACGAGGAACCAGGGACGAGGGACGAGGGACGAGGACGAGGGACGAGGAGACGAGGGACGAGGGACGACGAAGCAGGGACGAGGGACGAGGGACGAGGGACGCAGGACAAGGGAACCAGGGACAAGGAACAGGGACAAGGAACCACGGACGAGGAACAGGGACGAGGAACCAGGACGAGGAACCAGGGACGAGGGAACCAGGGACGAGGAACCGGACGAGGAACCAGGGACGAAGAACCAGTGACGAGGAACCAGTGACGAGGGACGAGGGACGAGGACGAGGGACGAAGGACGAAGGACGAAGGACGAAGGACGAAGGACGAAGGACGAAGGACGAGGGACGAGGGACGACGAGGGACGAGGGACGAGGACGAGGGACGGGTCGAGGGGAGGGACGGGTCGGCGGGGACGAGGGACGAGGGACGAGGGACGAGGGACGAGGGACGAGGGACGAGGGACGACGGTCGAGGGAAGCAGGGACGAGGGTCGAGGAAGCAGGGACGAGGGACGAGGGTCGAGGAAGCAGGGACGAGGGACGAGGACGAGGGACGACGAAGCAGGGAAGAGGGACGAGGGACGACGAAGCAGGAACGAGGGACGAGGGACGAGGGACGAGGAACCAGGGACGAGGAACCAGGGACGAGGAACCAGGGACGAGGAACGAGGAACCAGGGACGAGGAACCAGGGACGAGGAACCAGGGACGAGGAACCAGGGACGAGGAACCAGGGACGGGAGACGGGGACGAGGAAACAGGGACGAGGGACGAGGAACGAGGGACGAGGAACCAGGACGAACCGCGGGACGAGGAACCAGGGACGAGGGAACCAGGGACGAGGGAACAGGGACGAGGGACGAGGGACGAGGACGAGGACGACGAGGGACGAGGGACGAGGGACGAGGGACGAGGGACGAGGGACGAGGGACGAGAGGACGAGGACGAGGACGGGACGACGAAGCAGGACGAGGGACGAGGGACGAGGGACGCAGGACAAGGAACCAGGGACAAGGAACCAGGGACGAGGAACCAGGGACGAGGAACCAGGGACGAGGAACCAGTGACGAGGGACGAGGGACGAGGGACGACGAGGGACGAGGGACGAGGGACGAGGACGAGGGACGAGGGAGACGAGGGACGAGGGACGGACGAGGACGAGGGACGAGGGACGAGGGACGAGGGACGAGGGACGCGGGTCGAGGGAAGCAGGACGAGGGTCGAGGAGGCAGGACGAGGGACGAGGACGAGGGACGAGGGACGAGGGACGAGGACGAGGGACGAGGGACGAGGACGAGGGACGAGGGACGGACGAGGGACGAGGGACGACGAAGCAGGGAAGAGGGACGAGGACGACGAAGCAGGGACGATGGACGAGGGACGAGAGGGACGAGGGACGAGGGACGAGGGCGGAGGAGGAGGAGGGACGAGGTCGACAGGAAGCAGGGACGAGGGACGAGACGCAGGACAAGGAACCGGACGAGGAACCAGGGACGAGGAACCAGGGACGAGGAACAGACGAGGAACCAGGGACGAGGAACCAGACGAGGAACGAGGGACGAGGGACGAGGGACGAGGGACGAGGGACGAGGGACGAGGGACGAGGGACGAGGACGAGGGACGAGGGACGAGGGAACGAGGGACGAGGGACGAGGGACGAGGAACCAGGGACGAGGGACGGGACGAGGGACGAGGACGAGGGACGAGGGACGAGGGACGAGGACGAGGGACGAGGGACGAGGGACGAGGAACCAGGGACGAGGAGGGACGAGGAAACGAGGACGCGGACGAGGAACCAGGGACGAGGGACGATAACGAGGGACGAGGGACGAGGGACGAAGGGGACGCGACGGGCAGGACGAGGGACGAGGAACCAGGGACGAGGAGTGACGAGGAACCAGTGACGAGGAACCAGGGACGAGGAACCAGGACGAGGACGAGGAACCAGGGACGAGGAACCAGGGAAACCAGGGACGAGGAACGGGACGAGGAACCAGGACGAGAACGACGAGGAACAGGGACGAGGAAACCAGGGACGAGGAACCAGGGACGAGGGAGGGACGAGGGACGAGGGACGAGGGACGAGGGACGAGGGACGAGGGACGAGGGACGAGGGACGAGGGACGAGGGACGAGGGACAAGGAACCAGGAACGAGGAACGAGGAACCAGGGACGAGGAACCAGGGACGAGGGACAAGGACGAGGAACCAGGGACGTGAGACGAGGGACGAGGAACCAGGACGAGGAACCAGGACGAGGAACCAGGGACGAGGAACCAGGGACGAGGAACCAGGGACGAGGACGAGGGACGAGGACGAGGGAGTGGTGGATGCTGGCTGGTGGTGGCGGCCTCGACGGGGAAACGCAGGGGACTGGGGTGGACGGACGAGTGGGACGAGTCTTCCTTCGCCACGGTCACTGAGTGGCGGGGTGATTGGTCCGGCGGGCAGGGCACATCCCGGAGGCGACGGAGCTGGGTCGCGGAGGACCTGGAGGATGAGGTGCGCGACACTGAAGCGGGCTTGATGAAGCCCTGGACGGGAAACTCGCAAGGCGCAGACCGTCTACAGGTCCTGAACGAGGGGTCCGTTTGGCACGTGCTCAACGAAAGGGAAGTCACCGATGTTCGAAATAGCATCATCTGGTGAAATGCGTTTTCAGCAGTCAGAACGTTCGACTTTGTGGATGCTGTTGCAGACATTTGATTCTCACGTGATCCGAATTGGAGGCC
>JAPMOS010000341.1:22500-25000 GCA_027972325.1 Paratrimastix pyriformis | reverse complement strand
GCAACAAAAACGAGCGGTTTGGGGCCATGGGTGGGGTCAGTCGGGGTAGTTTGGGTTGGGGTCGTCGTCGGTCGACCATCACCCAACCGGGCTTGATCCGATCGGCAAACCGCGTGATTTCCAGTTGGCCCACACCCGGGGCAACCTCAAACCAACGCGCAATCGGGTCCCCGAGTGAGTGGTGCATGGGTGGGGTCAGTCGCCAGGGTACCCTTCCCTATAGGGATGGGGTCGTTCGTCGGTCGACCATCACCCAACCGGGCTTGATCCGATCGGCAAACCGCGTGATTTCCAGTTGGCCCACACCCGGGGCAACCTCAAACCAACGCGCAATCGGGTCCCCGAGTGAGTGGTGCATGGGTGGGGTCAGTCGCCAGGGTACCCTTCCCTATAGGGATGGGGTCGTTCGTCGGTCGACCATCACCCAACCGGGCTTGATCCGATCGGCAAACCGCGTGATTTCCAGTTGGCCCACACCCGGGGCAACCTCAAACCAACGCGCAATCGGGTCCCCGAGTGAGTGGTGCATGGGTGGGGTCAGTCGCCAGGGTACCCTTCCCTATAGGGATGGGGTCGTTCGTCGGTCGACCCATTGTCGGGTGGTCATATTTTGGATTCCGGCGCCCCCAAACTATCCTGAAAATTCGATTATGGTGTCTTGCGAAAGCCTGCCCATTTGTACGCGTTTCCCACGACGGAATCGCGCGGTCGGGGGGGGTCTCCATTTGGGTCGACCATCGATCGACCTATCCCCTACCCCTTCCCCATGCCGGAACCTGACAAAACACCTTCATCACGTGCGGATATTCGGAACCCCGTATTTTTCCCGGATTCGTGGAGGTTTGGAGCACCTCCGAATGGATTTTCAGACCTTTTGCATCGAGGGGTCAATCAAAACAAATTTTCCAATTCGACCGGTCCCCGATGGCCTTGCCCCATCTTGACCGCATCAGTGCACATCAACCCCCCATTTGGGAGCCTCCAAAGTCGATTGGAAAATTCAGATCATGTGTGGAGCTCATCAAATCACCGAAAAATCCGGGCGCAATCACCGGGACCGCGCGGTCGGGGGGGGTACAAGCCCTCAGACCCCTTTGGGCAGGCCTGCCCCGGCCGGATCGATGATTTTCACCATCATGCCACTTCGGGCGATCCGCGCAAGCCCCGGAATCGGAATCTCCGCATAAAATAGGGCTAGGAACAACCCTCAAACCAGGTCCGATGGGGGGTTTCACACCGATGACCGGTGGTCGACCCTTTGTGGGGGTCCTTTTGGGGGTCCCTCCAGGGAGGCACTTTTCGCATTTTCTCATCCACCCGTCGGTGCACCACCCGAAATGACTCAAAATTCGTGTTCTCCGCCGGGTTTTACCCCCACCCGCCATAGAAAACCACCCCCGCAGACAAGGGCATGACCAGTCAACCTCGACATTTACCCTCGGGGGTACCCCCCCGCGGACCACCCCGAACCATCCCTACCGCATCAACCACCCATACAGCGACCCCGGCTGACTGCAAATTCGAATTCTCCGGGTAATTTTACGGGGGTTCCTCTGGGAACCGACCGTCTCACTCCCAGTTAAGGGGGACACCCGGTGGCCGGCACCCCAAAATGACCCCTTCCGGGCCTCCCCCGGCCCCTGGACCGTTAACAAGCAGGACAACCCCGCATGATCCGACGGTCGTGTCGCCATTTGTTTGAATGCCCATCATGGGGAGACTCTAGCCCCCCCGGGAGGCGCTCACGCACGTGGCTGGGTGCCGGTACACCGTTCGGGCCGGCACAGCGGAACAATACAAAATTTAGGCGTCCGGAGTAATGTCAAAGTGAAAATTTTCTCGTGATCCCATCAACCAACCAACAACATGGGTCCATCAATGCACTCAAAAAAAGAGGTTTTGCGTTGTTAGATGGTCACCCATACCCTTGGAAAAAGTTCGGGTGGCATATCGTATGTCCGACTCCGACCACACCATGCCAAATTTCGATACAGACCTTCGAATTATGCTTAGTTAAGTGGGTTAAGCTATTCAGATGGGTCTCCCCAAAAAGTTGGTCACCATCGATATCATCGGGTCCCGGGTGGTCGAACGGAATGGTCAAAATCAATGATCTTATTTTAGGATTGATTTTTGATGTACATAAAAAATTAAGGGGGGTCAAAAATTTCAATGGCAATGGTAAATTTAGTAAATTTCGCTAAATTTAGCTAAATTTATTTTTGTTAAGAAACGCTAAATTTAGCGAAATTTGCTAAATTTTGTATGGATTTACAGAATTTGCATTCAAAATTTATTTGCCATACAAAATTTAACGCGTTTTGCGAAAAAACTAAGTCATAAATTTGCTAAATTTTGTATGGCGGCTAAATTTTGAATGCAAATTCTGTCGGTTGGTAAATTTAGGCCATGTCAGACCACCCTGAAGGTATATATGAAGAGGAGAAAAAAAAAAAAAAAAAAAAAAGTTGTTGCGGAGTGGGCAGATGAGAAGTTGGTG
>JAPMOS010000341.1:10000-15000 GCA_027972325.1 Paratrimastix pyriformis | reverse complement strand
CATCAACATCAACATCAACATCAACATCAACATCAACATCAACATCAACATCAACATCAACATCAACATCAACATCAACATCAACATCAACATCAACATCAACATCAACATCAACATCAACATCAACATCAACATCAACATCAACATCAACATCAACATCAACATCATCAACATCAACATCAACATCAACATCAACATCAACATCAACATCAACATCAACATAACATCAACATCAACATCAACATCAACATCAACAACATCAACATCACATCAACATGGTCATCATCACCAACATGGTCATCATCACCAACATGGTCATCATCACCAACATGGTCATCATCACCAACATGGTCATCATCACCAACATGGTCATCATCACCAACATGGTCATCATCACCAACATGGTCATCATCACCAACATGGTCATCATCACCAACATGGTCATCATCACCAACATGGTCATCATCACCAACATGGTCATCATCACCAACATGGTCATCATCACCATCAACATAGTCCTGACATGCATCCTATACCATGCGACCGGCGAACACCTCATCTGTCACCACACCGACATGCTAGTTTTCAGCTGGCGGCAATAGCTCAGCGGTAGCGCTGCATGTTGATGACGCTCAGGTCACGAGTTCAATTCCCCCTTTTTGCAATTATTTATTTTTTCACCCGTCGGGGCGCATTTGTATGGTGAAGGTACATGTCCCCGTCGGCCGCACCTGGACACTCGGCGTTTGCAGATCCAGAAACCCGTGTGGGCCGCCCTTGTAGAAGACCCCTGGGGCTACTTCGGGCCGTGACAGGTGAGCAGGGAGGGCTGCCGGAGCTTGGTCAATTTCCTTTGGACGGACGTCCTGGGAAAGGGTCGTCTTGGGATTGTCTTCGGGATCCGTCGGCCGGACCTGGACACGGCTAACCATGGCTGATGGAAACACCGATTGGTGGCCCTTGTAGAGGGCCATTGGGGCTACTTTACGAGCCCGCACGTTACTTCCAACTCCCACGGGACGCTGGTCAAAGCCCGTCCGACGGATGGGGGTATGGCGGTCGGGCCGGGAATAGTGCCGTCCGTCGGCCGGACCTGGACATGCCGCATCTTGGGCGCTTGTCAAACCGAAGCGCGGGCCTGCTAGGGGACCCCGAGGCCCACCTCAGGCCGGCCCACAACAAGCTGGCAGCGGGCGGAACGAAGGTCAAAGTGGGGGCACGGATGGACAAGGACGGCCGGCCCTATAGTGACCGGGCACCGTCGGCCGCCCCTTGACCAACCAGCATCCACCATCCGGGGGAAACCGCGTGAATTCCAGTTCCACACCATGTGGGGCTACTCCAAACACCCGCTGGATTGAGATGCCAAATGAAATTTTGAAGATTTATGTCAGGTGGGAGTGGACCCAGGCCGGCCGGGGTGGGTCGAGACCGGTCACCGTCGGCCGCCCGTTGACCAAGGACCCGGGATGCGATCGGGAAACGGCGTGAATTGCAGATCCACCACATCTGGGGCTACTCCGAACAGCCGCACAAGGTCGGCCAAAAACAATTTTTTCATGCATAACCTTAATTTTATTTCATATGGTGCCGCCGGGAATTGAATGGGCGACCAAGAAATTTTGACAAGAAGGGGGTCTAGCCGCACGGGGGAACATCCGACAGTGGCGGAAACTGGCTCGTTTGGATCAGGGCACCATACCGGTCAACTTCGGTCGAAAATGTTGACGTCGAGTTTTCAAAAATTTGTTACGAAACGAGCTAGTTTGGACCAAATTCGGGGTAAATCGGGGTAGTTTGGGCTAAGTTGGGGTACAACGTGTCGTCGGTCGACCATCACCCAACCGGGCTTGATCCGATCGGCAAACCGCGTGATTTCCAGTTGGCCCACACCCGGGGCAACCTCAAACCAACGCGCAATCGGGTCCCCGAGTGAGTGGTGCATGGGTGGGGTCAGTCGCCAGGGTACCCTTCCCTATAGGGATGGGGTCGTTCGTCGGTCGACCATCACCCAACCGGGCTTGATCCGATCGGCAAACCGCGTGATTTCCAGTTGGCCCACACCCGGGGCAACCTCAAACCAACGCGCAATCGGGTCCCCGAGTGAGTGGTGCATGGGTGGGGTCAGTCGCCAGGGTACCCTTCCCTATAGGGATGGGGTCGTTCGTCGGTCGACCATCACCCAACCGGGCTTGATCCGATCGGCAAACCGCGTGATTTCCAGTTGGCCCACACCCGGGGCAACCTCAAACCAACGCGCAATCGGGTCCCCGAGTGAGTGGTGCATGGGTGGGGTCAGTCGCCAGGGTACCCTTCCCTATAGGGATGGGGTCGTTCGTCGGTCGACCATCACCCAACCGGGCTTGATCCGATCGGCAAACCGCGTGATTTCCAGTTGGCCCACACCCGGGGCAACCTCAAACCAACGCGCAATCGGGTCCCCGAGTGAGTGGTGCATGGGTGGGGTCAGTCGCCAGGGTACCCTTCCCTATAGGGATGGGGTCGTTCGTCGGTCGACCATCACCCAACCGGGCTTGATCCGATCGGCAAACCGCGTGATTTCCAGTTGGCCCACACCCGGGGCAACCTCAAACCAACGCGCAATCGGGTCCCCGAGTGAGTGGTGCATGGGTGGGGTCAGTCGCCAGGGTACCCTTCCCTATAGGGATGGGGTCGTTCGTCGGTCGACCATCACCCAACCGGGCTTGATCCGATCGGCAAACCGCGTGATTTCCAGTTGGCCCACACCCGGGGCAACCTCAAACCAACGCGCAATCGGGTCCCCGAGTGAGTGGTGCATGGGTGGGGTCAGTCGCCAGGGTACCCTTCCCTATAGGGATGGGGTCGTTCGTCGGTCGACCATCACCCAACCGGGCTTGATCCGATCGGCAAACCGCGTGATTTCCAGTTGGCCCACACCCGGGGCAACCTCAAACCAACGCGCAATCGGGTCCCCGAGTGAGTGGTGCATGGGTGGGGTCAGTCGCCAGGGTACCCTTCCCTATAGGGATGGGGTCGTTCGTCGGTCGACCCATTGTCAGGTGGTCATATTTTGGATTCCGGCGCCCCCAAACTATCCTGAAAATTCGATTATGGTGTCTTGCGAAAGCCTGCCCATTTGTACGCGTTTCCCACGACGGAATCGCGCGGTCGGGGGGGGTCTCCATTTGGGTCGACCATCGATCGACCTATCCCCTACCCCTTCCCCATGCCGGAACCTGACAAAACACCTTCATCACGTGCGGATATTCGGAACCCCGTATTTTTCCCGGATTCGTGGAGGTTTGGAGCACCTCCGAATGGATTTTCAGACCTTTTGCATCGAGGGGTCAATCAAAACAAATTTTCCAATTCGACCGGTCCCCGATGGCCTTGCCCCATCTTGACCGCATCAGTGCACATCAACCCCCCCATTTGGGAGCCTCCAAAGTCGATTGGAAAATTCAGATCATGTGTGGAGCTCATCAAATCACCGAAAAATCCGGGCGCAATCACCGGGACCGCGCGGTCGGGGGGGGTACAAGCCCTCAGACCCCTTTGGGCAGGCCTGCCCCGGCCGGATCGATGATTTTCACCATCATGCCACTTCGGGCGATCCGCGCAAGCCCCGGAATCGGAATCTCCGCATAAAATAGGGCTAGGAACAACCCTCAAACCAGGTCCGATGGGGGGTTTCACACCGATGACCGGTGGTCGACCCTTTGTGGGGGTCCTTTTGGGGGTCCCTCCAGGGAGGCACTTTTCGCATTTTCTCATCCACCCGTCGGTGCACCACCCGAAATGACTCAAAATTCGTGTTCTCCGCCGGGTTTTACCCCCACCCGCCATAGAAAACCACCCCCGCAGACAAGGGCATGACCAGTCAACCTCGACATTTACCCTCGGGGGTACCCCCCCGCGGACCACCCCGAACCATCCCTACCGCATCAACCACCCATACAGCGACCCCGGCTGACTGCAAATTCGAATTCTCCGGGTAATTTTACGGGGGGTTCCTCTGGGAACCGACCGTCTCACTCCCAGTTAAGGGGGACACCCGGTGGCCGGCACCCCAAAATGACCCCTTCCGGGCCTCCCCCGGCCCCTGGACCGTTAACAAGCAGGACAACCCCGCATGATCCGACGGTCGTGTCGCCATTTGTTTGAATGCCCATCATGGGGAGACTCTAGCCCCCCCCGGGAGGGGGCGCTCACGCACGTGGCTGGGTGCCGGTACACCGTTCGGGCCGGCACAGCGGAACAATACAAAATTTAGGCGTCCGGAGTAATGTCAAAGTGAAAATTTTCTCGTGATCCCATCAACCAACCAACAACATGGGTCCATCAATGCACTCAAAAAAAGAGGTTTTGCGTTGTTAGATGGTCACCCATACCCTTGGAAAAAGTTCGGGTGGCATGCAATATCGCATGTCCGACTCCGACCACACCATGCCAAATTTCGATACAGACCTTCGAATTATGCTTAGTTAAGTGGGTTAAGCTATTCAGATGGGTCTCCCCAAAAAGTTGGTCACCATCGATATCATCGGGTCCCGGGTGGTCGAACGGAATGGTCAAAATCAATGATCTTATTTTAGGATTGATTTTTGATGTACATAAAAAATTAAGGGGGGTCAAAAATTTCAATGGCAATGGTAAATTTAGTAAATTTCGCTAAATTTAGCTAAATTTATTTTTGTTAAGAAACGCTAAATTTAGCGAAATTTGCTAAATTTTGTATGGATTTACAGAATTTGCATTCAAAATTTATTTGCCATACAAAATTTAACGCGTTTTGCGAAAAAAACTAAGTCATAAATTTGCTAAATTTTGTATGGCGGCTAAATTTTGAATGCAAATTCTGTCGGTTGGTAAATTTAGGCCATGTCAGACCACCCTGAAGGTATATATGAAGAGGAGAAAAAAAAAAAAAAAAAAAAAAAGTTGTTGCGGAGTGGGCAGATGAGAAGTTGGTGAAAACTGATTTTTCTGATGCGCCTTCAGTTTAGTACTGGGTATCG
>JAPMOS010000341.1:0-2500 GCA_027972325.1 Paratrimastix pyriformis | reverse complement strand
CATCAACATCAACATCAACATCAACATCAACATACAACATCAACATCAACATCAACATCAACATCAACATCAACATCAACATCAACATTCAACATCAACATCAACATCATCACACATCACATCATGGTCATCATCACAACATGGTCATCACATCAACATGGTCATCATCACAACATCATGGTCAACATCAACATCCATCAGCATCAACACAACATCACATCAACATATGGTCAACATCACCAACATGTCATCATCCCAACATCATCACCAACATGGTCATCATCACCAACATCATCATCTCATCATTCATCATCATCATCACCAACATGGTCATCACCAACATGGTCATCATCACCAACATGGCATCAATCATCACCAACATCATCATCACCAACATGGTCATCATCATCAACCAACATCATCATCACCAACATGGTCAGTCATGACAACATGATATCACCAACATGGTCATCATCATCATCACCAGCCCTTCAAGCATAATATACTCAGCATACATCATTGAAACCAAATCCATCAGTTTACCTGCTATTTCAGCTGGCGGCAAAGCTCAGCGTAGCGCTGCATGTTGATGACGCTCAGGTCACGAGTTCAATTTTGCAATTATTTTTTCACCCGTCGGGGCGCATTTGTATGGTGAATATGTCCCCGTCGGCCGCACCTGGACACTCGGCGTTTGCAGAAGAAACCCGTGTCTTAGTTGTGTAGAAGACCACTGGTCAAGCCGCAACTGGTGAGCAGGGATTGCCAGCTTGGTCATTCCGGACGGACGTCCTGTTAAAGGCTGTCAATTGAAGCCGGATCGGATCGTCCAGGCGCAAGAAGACAATAAGATGTGTCCATTGGCCATAATGGTGGCCTCTTAGTCAGACGCCACAAACGCTTAGGCCCTTGTGGACCGAACTTCACGGACACTAAAGCCATCCGGTTACCAGCTGGAATGTGGCGATGACAAGAAGCCGGATAGACAAGCCCGAGGGCCCTTGTCAAAACAAGTGGCCGCCCTGTGAAGGCACCACCAGGCCGGCAAACCAGCTGAATTTCAATACAAATCATTTGCCAAGACGAGTGAGGCTGACAAGTTTCCGAGCTACTATAAAGTAGCAGTTGGATATGCAGATACACTGTATCCGAGTGTCTTCCGAAAAGATGAAGATGGTGAGGTAAAACAGGACACAACAATACAAACAAACGAGGATTTACGGAAAGCCGTCAATCCAGGGAGCACAGTTAAAATGATAGTCCAACTTAAAGTATGGGTTGATGATAAGCAGCATTATGGAATCTCAGCCTCATGCAAACAGCTACTTATAGTGAAAGAAGGGAAGAAGAAAGCAGACAATTCAAAGTCTCTTTTTGCTTAAATATTGGTAGCTTGTCGTACATTGTTTATCTTCCATGTAGCCTTCAGTGTTGAGTCATCAGCGAGATAGAATGCCATTTTACCATTATCAATTGAAGAAGGTTGAGTAGTTTCGAACGTAACAGAAATCATCTGTCTGATTTCCGCTACAGCAGTTTTAAGTGTTTCTATTTGAGCTTTTAATGACATGTTTTCATCAGTGAGTGAATCACAATGTGCCTTTAGTTTTTTCATCTCATTGAGCATCATGAAAGGCAAACGATCTTGTCGAATACCTTCAACAGCGCCATCCTTGTAATATACTAAATCAGGACATACATCAACACATTCTTCAGCTATTAGACCATAGCATTTGACCTTTTTCTCATCAGCCTTGTAATTGAAATTGACGGGACGTAACTTATATAAATATGACGTATCAGCCATATCCATTACGTTTTCCTTGTATCGAATTGAGGATGTAGGAACATGTATTTTCCAGTAGTATCGATGTACATTTGCAGAGAATCACCAGTTGATTGAGCAGTAGCTAATATGACAGGTGAAGTCACACGAGTCTTACCAAAGTTAATCACATTAGCCCCTCCAACATTAAAAAACAACTCCAAAGTTAGCGTTATTTGCATTAAAGTATGAACTTGTAGTATCACCAGAAATGTTAATAAGATTATTATTCGATGATATTAGTGGAAGAGCCACTATTAGCAGCGAGAGACTGAGCAGAAGTGAAGTTACAGTAGTTGCGGTGATATTACCATTTGCATCACTATATAGATATCCGGAGGTGTTGTTAGGTAGTTTTAAGCCACCATTCAGTGTTGCCATGCCACGTAGCCAAAGATTACCACTGTTTGCATTGTTGCATGAGAGGTTCATGACATTGTCACTACGAATATCATACCGCAGTTAGCATTGTTATATGCACGAAGTCGAAGTGCTTGACCAGAGAAATCATTTCCAACGCATGCAGTTGAATTGTCAAATGAAGTGGTTGCAGACATGTAAGCGCCCAGGCGTTATCAACAGTTCCATTGAAACCAATTCTAAGCCCGAGATTTGCGGAAGAAGCAGGTGAACTGATTTTAGGCTTGCCAAATTTCCACAGCCGTCACAGTCCAC
>JAPMOS010000340.1:0-26529 GCA_027972325.1 Paratrimastix pyriformis | reverse complement strand
CCCTCCCCTCCCTCTCCTCCTCCTCTCCCCGGCAACCCGTCCCTTCCTTTCACGAAATACGCGATGACAATGCTCTTGTTTGCCCCGATTTACCCTCTGTGTGCGTCTGTGTGGTCGGCCAGGGTCCGCGGCGTGGTCGGCCAGGCTCAGCTGCGAGGTCGGCCAGGGTCGGCAGCGAGGTCGGCCAGGGTCGGTACCGTGGTCGGCAGCGAGGTCGGCAGCGAGGTCGGCAGCGGAGGTCGGCCGAGGTCGGTACCGTGGTCGGCAGCGAGGTCGGCAGCGAGGTCGGCCGAGGTCAGCATCGGAGGTTGGTACCGAGGTCGGCCAGGGGTTGGTACCGAGGTCGGCCAGGGTCGGCAGCGGGTCGGCCAGGGTCGGCAGCGAGGTCGCCAGTCGGCAGCGAGGTCGGCCAGGGTCGGCAGCGAGGTCGGCCAGGGTCGGTTCCGACCTCGGTACCGACCCTGTGAGGTCGGAAATGTGAGGTTGAGGTCAGCAGCCGAGGTCGGCCGAGGTCGGCCAGGGTCGGCAGCCGAGGTCGACCCGTCGGCCAGGATCGGTACCGAGGTCGGAACCGAGGTCGGCCGAGGTCAGCAGCGAGGTCGGCAAGGGTCGGTACCGAGGTCGGCCCGGTACCGACACCGAGCCGACCTCGGTACCGACCCTGTGAGGTCGGAAATGTGACGTTGAGGTCAGCAGCCGAGGTCGGCCGAGGTCGGCCGAGGTCGGCCAAGGTCAGCGGCCGAGGTCGGCCAGGGCCGTCGGTGCCGAGGTCAACGCTCGGCCGACCTCGGCGCCGACCTCGGCCGACTCGGCACCGACCTCGGCCGACCTCGGCTGCTGACCTCAACGTCACACATTTCCGACCTCACAGGGTCGGTACCGAGGTCGGTGACTCGGTAGTGCAAAAATTGTCCCGCCGTGCACTTGTGCCTTCCCGTTCGCCCCCTTCTTTGCTCCCCCAAAAGCCGGTCCCCACTCCGAACGCTGCATTCTCGACCCCATCCCTGCCCCCGCCACATAAAGAAAGATGTCGCCATGCCTCGTCTCATCCTCACCCACCTCCTCACCACGTCATCGAAGCACCATGCCCTTCTATCCTCTGACCGCCACCCAAGTCGCCCCCCCTCTCCTTTCAGAACTTACCGCCTCCAGTCCGAGCAGGACCTCCACTGGGTCCGGTTGCACCCGCCACTGCGACTGGTCCCCCCTGCCATCTCGCCGATCGCGAACCACCTGGACCACCATTACATCCTCCATGCCCACCGCCCGTTCCTCCTGCGCGTGCCACCGATCGGCACCACACTCTGGGCACCTCTTCCGCACCCGTCCGTCCGCCATCACCACCTTCCGGACCGCTTCACTCATTCTGTCACCGTCCCTCTCCAGGCGCACCATCAGGCAGTCCCGCTCCCTCTCGCGGCCCTCGCTCACCCTTCCGCATTCCTGACAGACGTGCACCACCCTCATCCGCGCCCCTGTCGGGATCCGAGCTTTCCTCAGCAGGTCCGCCACCGCATCCCCTGCATCCCCATCATGGAACTCATCCAACCCTTCAATCCCCTTCTCCCAGATCGCCCCGGGTCTCCCCCAACCACCCCTCTCACAACGTCAAACAACTGCCCGGCCGCCCCCACCACCTCGGCGTGTGTGTGTGTGTTATACTATTCAATCACCTAAACAGCACGACATAATCGAACTGAGAAATAGTGAATGAAAACCGTTGGTCCGGCCGAAGCCGGCGGGTAAAATGCACCCCAGCGCTCCCTCCAGGGGAAGGTGCACAGGGGGCATCGGGAGGAAGAGAGAGACTGGAAACTCGCAAGGAAACATCAACTCGCATACAAAATGGAACAAAGAGGACATGACAGAATGAGGGGGCGGGGGGACCGAAGAACAGAAAAAAGAAAACGAAAGTTAATACGAGAAGCACTCCTCGCGCCAGCCTGAGGGGGGGCTACTGCCCATCCACCAGCACCGGAATGACCGGTAGCTCAACTTGGATGGTCCCCTGATCCACCGTCCCCACACTGGCTCCTTCCCCACATCATGATCCCCCCGGCTGGGGACCAGGTCGGCGGCACCAATCTTGCGAACAGCAGCGAGCAGCCGGCGCCACGGCAGCGGGATCAGGCACTGGTGTCAGCCATGGCAGGGCCAGACATGCACAGGGCACAACAACAGGACAGCAGGGGCAGGGGCACCCACTGCAGGGGGCGATCGACTTCTGCCTCCGGGCTCACCCCTTCGCCGAGGCTGGGGCTGGGGTGCGGAGCTCGCAGGCGGCTTGGCGACCACTGGGTCAGGAACCGGGGTGGACGCAACGGTTCCCGAAGGCGGCCGGGACCGCAGGGGATGCACAGTGGTGACCTCAAGGTTGGCAGCCCGTCCTTTCTTGGAGCCCGAGAGCGACTTCGGAGAAGGAGGGCTGCGGTGTGGCGGACCTCCACCCACCAATTGGTGGGGTGGTGATACGATGTCGGCCGACACCCACTCATTGAGGTTGTGTGACGTGACGAATCAGACCGTTTCAAAGAGCGGTTGGATGAGGCTGCGGGACCACCAAAACGCATACTCATTGGGAGCTCCTCGGACGATTCCGATGAGATACTCTCCAAGTCCGATTGTCCAGCATGCCACGTGACAGAGCCAAGCACTTGATAAAAGAAGTCAGTCATAGACGAAACGAGCATTTCTCGCTCGAGGCTGCCGAGCATTTCAACGATCGTCTTCAGCAATGCTCTGGAGACGACCCGCTGCTTGTGAACAGTGATGTACCCAAACAATTTCGCAAGCTCAGGAAGCATCTTTTGCGTAAGCACCTTGAAATCGCTGTCCAGATCCGTATAGCGGAGATGCTTTTCAGAGATGTCGCGGTTCAGGAAGCGCAGAAACGGATCATCATTGCGTTTAATTTCGGCATGCATCATGACGAAGTTGCTGACGTCTCCATCAAGATCGTCATTTTCCGAGCAGATTTCCATCCAACGGGACGCTCGGATTTGAATTCAAAAGGACGCCAATGCCGGGGGCCCACCTCGGCCATTTGGAGGGCCGTTGCCACCCAGCAACGGTGGCCCGACGTATTACACACACCTCTGTACCTCCCAACCCCCGCCCCCAGAAGCGAGCCAACCCCTTCCACTCCCTCCGACCCGCCACCACCTCCAACCAGCTCGCCCGGGCGATCCAGCACCCCCCCATCCGCCACTCTCCACTCATCCCGTCCCCTTCCCCCTCCATCCTGACTCCCTTCTCCTCCCGTCCCTCGTCCACGTCTTCCTCTCCGGGCCAATCTCTTTGCCTGCCGCACCACCCTCCCAGTCAACCAGTTGGGGTCGTGCCCCCAGCCCCAGCACCCGAATCTCCGCCGCTCCGACATCCACACGCTCTCCTTCCATACCGCCTCAATTCTCAGAGCCGCCTCAAGCCAACATGCCAGCTCCCCCACTCTCCGATTCTCGCCCGTGCCCATCCAATGAATCAGACCCACCACCAGTAAGCAGATTCCCACCCATCGATTCCCCCAAAATAAATTCCGTTTGTTCCAATAATGTTGTCCCCTTTTTGCCCTCTCCACATGAGCACAGTGCCGATGGGATTCCGACCCCAAACTGACTAGACTCAAGTCGATTCGGGCCATCTTCCAAAAACAAAGCCCCTGCATGAACACCCCCATCCTGCAGACATCCACGACCAAATTCATCGAAAGCACCCAAATAGAGATCCACCGCACCGCCACCGCCATCTGCAACACAGTACCCAGACCAAGCCGGCCAGCTCCGGCTGAGGGTTCCCTCCCCAGGCTATTCCCAACCTGGCAGCGAGCTACTGCCCCATCCCTTTTTCCCACCGTCCGTTCCCCCCCCGGCTGGTTCAGTTCACCAACTTTCATCTCCATCGAACTAGATCCCCTTCCGCTCATCCTTCCTCCTCCTACGCCACCCTTTCTGGCTGGCCTATTCCCCACCGGTTGCCACGCTTCCTTGACGACGCCTGCCTCCTTTGGGTCCGCCTCCCTTATTTCTTTCCCACAGCTTATCCATTTTTTAATCGATAGCTCTTCTTTCCAGCATGCCGACCACCGATTATGTCCTTCTACAAACACAAGTTCACTCTTTTCAGTCTGTGAGAACCACCGCATACACCACATCACCCACCTGCTCTTCTCAATCATGTAGCTATCGAACGTGCCTTCCGAATGTCGGCCCAACGTCGATACCACTACAGAACAAAAACCCACCTCAATACGCCATGCGTAAGGGTTTTGTTCTGTTCCAATATATCGCAACTTCTTCTTCCCGTGAATTTCTGACGCCCCCACTTGAGATTGCCTTCCACGATTCCGCAGATTCAACACTGCCCTCACCGTCTGTCGAAAGCATCGACACAAGTTCACTCCCATCTCCTGGTATACTCCCTCGCCACCTCCAAACTCGTTCAAGATCACTTCTGTCCGCAATTGTGATGCCACTCCCCACCCTTCAATTCGATCCTCCCCGACATTTTTCAACCCCCACCTCCCCATCCATTGATCTCCACCCAGCCCCTTTTTCACTCCCACCACAGGTTCCATTCCACCACTGTTGTCCGGACCAGAAACAAAAACACAGACGGTGAAAAGAGGGGGGCCACACAAGATTACTTGAACTTGCGAACCCCAAGCGCCCCAACTCTCACCACCAGCGCCGCACTCTTCGCACGCACCTCCGCCTTGATTCGCGCCATCACAGGGAGCTCGGCAGTTGGCACCGACATACAGAAACTCCCATCCCAGGCGCCCGAACTCCACTTCACGTCGGTGCGCCAAACCTCGCCCACATGCACCCCCTTCCCCACCACAAAGTCCCTCATCTCGCGCACAAAGTTGATGCCCGGCACCTTGAGGAAGGCCATCGAGTTGCCAGGCACGATCGGCCGGGGTACCTCGGGTTCGAGGGCCACGATCCTTGTCCCCTCGAAGAATTCCGGAATCACCGGCGCCACCCCAGGGACCGTAATCGACACGCGGAACGTCCCAACCTGTCGCGCCGGCTGGGCCCACACTATCCACAGAAAGGGGAACAGCCCCAGAGCCACGATCATTAACACCACCAATCCCCCATACCCACCACAGACCCTGTCCCCCGGGATTTGCATGCAGCAACCACGCCGACACCTCCTCAACCGTTGCCTTCGGCGGAAGATTGGCCAGGTGGGCCTTGGTCACCATCAGATTGTCCTGCTTCCCTTCACAATATGGCAACCATGCAGCGTCGTTTCTCTTGCAAAATTCATCCAGTAGCGAGGCATCGGCACTCGTGCGAACAAGGAAGGCATCAGGTGCCATCACAGACACAAATACCTCATCTGTTGAAAGCACTGCCCGCAACTGTTGTTGGAGCTCAACATAGTTAAAAACAATGTCGCCCTTGAATTGAAGCACAATTTGCCCCACCTGACAGGAGAGAAGAAACAACACGATCAACCTCATTGCCACAATTCTTTTTTGCAGTTGGGCTTCCGAACGGGATGCCACTGCGTGGTGCACATTTGGTTTCCAGACCTTCGCAACTTTTTCCTTCTTCTCACCTTGATCAGCCACCGCTTCTTCCCTACCACGTTTGCGCACTTGCTCATTCGCCACAGCTTCCACTTCTTCAAGCGATAAAACTTCTTCCACAGGCCCCACAGGCACCGCAACAGGCGCCACAACACCAACCGGCTCAGAAACAGATTGTTGCATAAGAAAGGTTCACTGAAAATTCAAAATTCAAAAAAGCACTTTCTCGGTCGAATTGACCGCGGGGAAAACATCAGGGCGAAGACAGGGTGTGGACATACTACAAGTTGGTGCCCTGTGACATCGTGGACGCAGCCTCTCATCGTCTCTCGCTCTCTCTGATCCTGTCGTGGCGGCCTGGGGGGCGGGGGCGCTGCAGCGAGGGGACGCTGAAGGGGTGGCAGCTGATGGCCCTCTGCTCGGCCACCTTACGCGACTTCGAGATGTCCGCACACACACACACCCGTCCATGCCCTGCCCATGCCCCCCCATGCATGCCCCGCCCACACGCGACTTCGAGATGTCCGCCCACACACGCCACCCCTGCCCCCCATGCATGCCCCCACGCCCACACGCGACTTCGAGATGTCCGCCCACACACGCCACCCATGCCCTGCCCACACGCAGCCCCACATGACAGATGCCCCCCCTGCCATACTCCTGCCCATGCCCTGCCCTCCGCCCTGCCCTCCCCCTGTGATTGGTGGTTATGACGATGATTGATGGTGATGATTGCTGGGTGGTGGTGTTGATGGTGGCGCGGCAGGTCTCTGCTTGCCTTCCTGGACGCCAAGGCCCACCCGGCGGGGCCCCTCGGCCCCCTCGACACATCCGGTCCGTGCAACCGCCCCATGCCTCGCATGCCCCCCTGGCGCCCGCTGCACCGGCCATCGGGTCCTTGCAGTCATGGTGCCCTGCCAAGCTGCACCACACCCTCATCCTCACCGTCTCCATCGCCCCAGCCATGCTGCCCTCCATGCCCTCTCCACGCCCCCGCCAGTGTCGATCTTTGCCCAGTACTGCATCACCAAGCTGTACCACACCCTCACCCTCATCTTCCATGCCCCCCTCCATGATGCCCGCCAGTGTCGATCTTCGCCCAGTACTGCATCACCAAGCTGCACCACACCCTGACCGCGAGCCACCCCATCGCCATGCCCTCGACCGCCCAGCTGTCCCACATCAAGGTCCGCACCCACCCATGCCCCCCACACACACACACACACCCCATCCCCATCCCCCATCCCCCATCCCCCATCCCCCATCCCCATCCCCATCCCCATCCCCATCCCCGACCCACCCCGCCCTGCCATCCACCCATCCCTCACGGCCCCTTTTGGACCTGCGATTGACCCCCACCCGCGCCTGCCCGTGCCGTCGCTCACTGTGCGCCCGTGGCTGGTGGTCTGGTGGCCTGTCGGCGGGTGGGTGTATCGCTGTGTCCGCGCAGACGATGCCCTTCGCGCTGCGGTTCTTCGGGGTCTCGCTGGCGGACATCATGTTTGTCCAGGCCCGCCTGGCCGCCGCAACCCCCGCCGCCACCGCCGCCCCGCCCTGGGCGGCCCCGAGGCCGAGGGGGCTGGGGCTGGTAGGTCACGCTGGCCATCCTCCGGTCGGCCACCTGGGCTGACCCGCCGCCGCCCCTGGCTCGGCACCCGCCGCCCCCGCTGCCCCGGCCACGGTCCGCATGCTCAGTGGCCCCCCGCCCCGCCCCGCCCCCGCACCGGCAGCAACGACCAGCCCCACAGCATCCGCACCCCCAGTCGTATCATCGTCATCGTCATCGTCATCGTCATCATCCACGACATCATCACCAGCCCCACAGCATCCGCATCCGCAGTCACATCATCATCATCCACGACAGCATCACCACCCACGACGTCATCATCGTCATCATCCACGACATCATCATCCACGGCAGGAGCAGCTCATGATCACCCCCCCCCCCCCCCCCACACACACACACTCTTCTACCTCTCTGGTTTTTGTTTTATTTTCCCGTTACTTCGTTCTTTCTTTACACGACACACACACACCACGGCAGCCCATCGGGGAGAGCAGCCCTGGCGCCCACCTGGCGGCGGCCATTGCCGGCGGGGCGCCCGGGTTCCCGCTGCCCGTGGTGCTGCCCTTCCTGGCCAACAGCATCCTCGCCCGCACCGGTCCGCCCCCGCCCCCCAAAAGCCACAGCCGCCTCACAAGCACCCACCCCAGCCACCGCTCTCATCTGGCCAACCGCATCCAGCATCCTCGCCCACAACGCGCGCCGCCCTCCGCCACCGCCATCACCACCACCACCACCATCACCACCACCACCATCACCATCACCATCACCATCACCATCACCATCACCAACCACCATCACCAACCACCATCATCATCACCACCACCATCACCACCACCATCAGCAGCAGCAGCAGCAGCAGCAGCATCACCACCACCACCATCACCACCATCATCACCACCACCACCATCGTCACCACCATCATCACCATCATCACCACCATCATCACCACCATCGGGTGCAACGACTCCGCTCTGCTGTTGGTCTCCGCCCGCCCCATCACCCGCCCCGCCATCCCCCCGGCTCGCACACCCACACGCCCACACGCAGGCCACCGGACGGAGGGTGTCTTCCGGCACTGCGCCAGCACGGACGACCTGGCCCTGATGAAGGGCCACCTCGATGCGGGGCACATGGATTTCCCCCCCGACCGGGTCGACGCCGCCACGCCCCACCTGCCCGCCGTCCTCCTCAAGACCTGGCTCCGTCCGTCCCGCCGTCCCCACCCCCGCCCCCGCCCCTCCGGCACCCCGCATGGGCATCACCGACAGCAATTTTCATTGGGAACGCATCGAAATTCAGTTTGAGAACTGCTGAGGCGGCTTGGTGAGGTGGTGGAAGGGACTGAGTCAACGGTGTGACGACAGACACCAAGCAGCACACCCCAGAGACAATCGAGCCTTCCTAGCTCAGTGGCGGAGCGTGTGCTTCGTAAGCACAAGGTCGAGGGTTCGATCCCCTCGGAAGGCTCACCTTTTTTTTCTTCGCTCTCCTTCGTCCTTTCTTCTTTGCAGGGGAGCTTTCCGACCCCGTGGTACCCGCCTCATCCTAGTCCGTGGCCGCCGGCCGCCTCCCTCTGTCGTCTTCCCTCCACCGACACCGGCCACTCACTCGCCTGTGGTCCCCCTCGTTGCTTCCGTCTCTGACCCCCTGCAGCCTGCGGTGCGTGAGCACCGAGGATCCGGCGGCCTCGTGTGGGCTGCTGGCCGAGTTCCCCAGCCCCAACAGGATGCTGCTCAAGTACCTCGTCCGGTTCCTCAGGCTGGTCTGCATGACCCCCCGGTCCTTTCCACCCGCCGCTCTGACCTTGCCCCGGTCGTCGTGTAGATCTCCCTGGAGCCCTACGTGACGACGAACAAGATGACCACCAACAATGTCGCCCTCATGTTCGCCCCCAACATCATCCGCAACCCGTCCCAGGATCCCTTCGAGATCCTCAAGCGCTCCCAGGTTCGCAGCCTTTCGGGCTCAGGATATATGCGCTTATCCTTCTTTTTCCCGGCACAGATGGAGATTCGGTTCATGACCAACCTGCTCACCCACTTGGTCATCACCCCCGAAGAGGACGAGCTCTTCCGACGCATCGACTCGGCGACTCAACGGGCAATCCAGATGAGTCCCGAGTTCGTCGTGCCCCTCGTGCCTGCTCAATCAGGCAAGTGAGAAAGCATGTGCACAGGCACCTCTTTGTATCTTTTGCTTTTTAACTTGAAAGGGCTGTGTCGTTTACTGTAAAGAAACATGAAATCGGATCCTTCGAAGACATGCCGCATATAAAAATAGGGCCCATCCATCCTGACAAGCCACGTGAAGTGTCCCGGAACGCTTTGCCAGTAAGAAACACTCAAGAAGAGGGTGGGACTGCCAGCGGTGAGCTCTATTTGTGCCGTTCAGCGACGTTTAGATGAGGCCGATCTTGCCCGCAACCTGCATGGTGTCGTAATCGCCAGTCAGGCGGACGTAGGCCTTCTTCTGGCCATCAGGGCTGGTGAGAGGAAGGTGGTATTTGAGTGACCAGTTCGACATATACTGAATCGAGACAGACCGAATGAGGGTGTTAATGCGGTCAGCCTTAACAGAGTAGAGGGACTGGATGGCGCGGCGAATCTGGCACTTGTTGGCCCGCCGGTCAACAATGAAGACCAGGGTGTTGTGGTTCTCCACCTGCTGCATGGCAGACTCGGTGGTCAGGGGGTGACGGATAACCTGGAAGGAGTCCATCTTGTTGGCGTGGTTAATGGCATGGCGGCGGTACTTGGGGTTGCGGGTGAGGGCGAGGGTCTTTGGGCGGAAGAAGTGAACAGAGGTCCTCACCTTACGAGCATGAACTGCTGTGGTGGGTTAAGACCGAATCCGAGGCGACAGCAGAAGGGGGGAGAGATGATATGGAATAATAGGAACAAGGTCGGAAACCACCAACAAGCGAATCAGGGTATAATAGATGCGAAAGGAAGCAAAGAAACGTCGTCCCCACTGTCACAGATCAGATTGCTCGCAAGCACGCGGAGACCGAGTCCACGTTGCGCGATGAGACAGCAGTGCACAAAGCAGGGCTTGAACTTCGTGGGAAGGGCGCAATCGGCCCCATCAGCAGTGATACGGCGTGTCTCGAGCTCACCAAGGCGGTGATGGAGATCGCCGAGAAGTACGGCGCCGAGGCTGTATTCTGCAAGGATCCGCAGCACGCGAACTGTACGGCATGCAAGATCGTGGCGCTGTTCAACCGACGGAAAGCTGATCTGAGCATCGCTGGAGCTTCGCTGCGGCCTGAGATGTACCACGTCTCATTGGACAAACTTCTCATGCGGAGTGCACGCCAAACGCGGCCGCCAGAGCTTGAACGAGTTGGGAGCGGAAAGGCGACTGTTCGGATGTATCACATCACCATTCCCGACGTCACGGTGTCACCACAAGCTGCTGAGAACTGCCAACGCGACCTGGCAAAGGCCCAGCGCCTGCTTGAGGAAAAACAACGCGCACCCGATGCGAAGAAAGTGGCCAAGAAACCATCGGCCGCAGCGTCGGCTCAAACAAGCGCGGCATCGCTCGCCACCGTCCGTCTCCAAATCCCCGCAGAAGACGTCGGCATCATAGAGGACTGACAGGAGCAACCACCATCGCAACCACTCTCGCAACCACCATCGCAACCACGGCGCAACCACGTGTGCACACGCTCTCACACGCTACTTTTTGCAACAAAATGCTCACTTTTTGTCGCCACTCGCAAAAATCTTCCGCTGTCGCCAACCAGCGGCACCTCCAGATGACATCATCTTGCGTTCTTCAAAAAGCAGGGGCCCTTGGCAGATCACCTTCTTGGATGTGGCAGGTAAACTTATGGGGGTCGAAAATCCCGAACATGCCGGGTAGCGGCAGCTGAGCTGCCCTTCGGTTTCCCAAGTCGCTCTGACTATTATAGTTATCCTACTTTTTTAGGTTTGGTCGCTGCTTTCTCTCGCTCTCGCGGGCCCATGTTGCTTTCCTTCCACCCCTTCTGGCTTCACTTCTGCTCTTTTGCGCCCAAATCCACTCACTTTTCTCACTGATTCCACCACTTCTCACCCACTTTTGTGCCATTTTTCTCGCTCATTTTCCTGCCATCCCAACAGGGAAAGTGCGCCGGTTTGCATCCAGTGAGTGGTCAGTGAGTGGAGCAATCGCGGTGCAATCGTGGTGCAATCATGGCGCAATCATGGCGCAATCATGGCGCAATCATGGCGCAATCGCGGTGCAATCGCGGTGCAATCATGGCGCAATCGCGGTGCAATCACTCGCAACCACGGCGCAACCACCATCGCAACCACATCCCGGCATCGATTTCGCGCACATCTTCAGGCAACTCCAAGCAACTACAAGCAATCACAAGCAACCCATACGAGCAATGGCTGCGAGCACGAGTTGATTCCACGCGCGATCGAACGCCGCCGCAGCGATTTTGAGTGATCGCAACACGGGTTTTCTTGCTCCCAGCACGCGCGAGAGAGTAGTCAGGCGCAACTTTTTGATGAGGCGCGCGCGCGGCAGGCAGGCAGGCAGGCAGGCAGGCAGGCAGGCAGGCAGGCAGGCAGGCAGGCAGGCAACATGCCTTGGGAAACATATCGCGCGTGAAACCAACTTGAGTCCGCAGCCGCTGCCTGTGTGGGATGCCTGTGGGTGCCTGAAGATGCCTGAAGATGCCTGAAGTTGTGCGCGAAATCGATGCCGGGATGTGGTTGTGGTGATGATTGCCGCCGTGGTTGCGTCATGGTTGCGCCATGGTTGCGCCATGGTTGCGATCGCACTCACCACTTTGCCAGAACTTGTACTTGCTCGCTTGGGGAACCACCCTCACCCCCCCTGTTGGGATAGCGAGTGCGCGGGAGCGAGAGCAAGTGGTGGAAAATCGGAAGAAATTGGCGTGAAATGCTGCGATCTCGAGTGCATGAAAGTGGTGCAAAAGTGGTGCAAAAGTGGTGCAAAAGTGGTGCAAAAGTGGTGCAAAAGTGGTGCAAAAGTGGTGCAAAAGTGGTGCAAAAGTGGTGCAAAAGTGGTGCAAAAGTGGTGCAAAAGTGGTGCAAAAGTGGTGCAAAAGTGGTGCAAAATGGGAGAAAAAATGGCCCGAAACAATAAATCTTTATAGTAATGGGCCCAATGGATCTGGGGGTAGTCGCGAGCCGCCTCTTGCCTCCGCCGATCGATTTTTGGGACACCTCAGAACCGGACAGATGAGCGTCTCTCATTGGCTTCCAAGGTGTCTCCATTTTCGCGAATTCACCCAAAGTGTGCATTTTCCTGTCAGAAACCATGAGAAAATGGGTGATTTCCGCACAAGGGGTCAGTCAGACGCCTCCCCTTTGGGTTTGAGGTGTCCCCGAATTGTGAAGGGGGCTTGTCGGAGATGGCGATCTAGCGATGGCTCCTGAGATGTCCCAGATTTTGAAAAAAGTGAGCATTTTGTTGCAAAAAGTTGCAAAAGTTGCGTGTGAGAGCGTGTGCACACGTGGGTGGTTGCGAGAGTGGTTGCTCCTGTCAGTCCTCTATGATGCCGACGTCGTCTGCGGGGATTTGGAGACAGATGGTGGCGGTGCGCTGCGTTTGCGCGCAGCGGGATCGGTTGCAGTAACTCGGATGTATCGCCGCCTGTTTTTGAGCTCTGGCGCGCGGTCTCTTGTCTTTCCACGGTATGGTGATACATCCACTGGTACTCCTGGGAGTGTCCGGTCGGATCCTGCGTGCTATCACAAATTAGATTGCGATGAATGTACTGGCGCTTCTGCGTTGTGGGAGTGGTTTCGGACATGTTCTCTGTCTGATTTAAGGCACTGCAGAAATGTTCGGATTTTCAAGTTTCTGGATTTTGCAGAATTGTCAGCAACACCAAAACGACACACGCGACGCATCATGTCAGTCTCCGCAACCACCGCTTCTCTCGTATCCCCGGTGCTTCCTCCGCCAGAGTCATGGCCTGGCGTGCTGGACCTCTACTATTACGGCCGCAGCGGTAAGCGACGCATTGAGGCTCGCGATCGCGCAGGACAACCAGTCTTCACCTGTCCCGCAGCACACTTCGTTGATGAAACCAGTCTCGCGGCCGTAAACCATCTCACGTTCTTCGCGCTGCATTGCTCCGACTCGATCGATGAGTACATTCAGGTGCAGCTGCAGAAAGACGGCAAGTTCAGGGATCGCTCGACGTGCTACATGGCGACTTGCTACCGCCTCAAAGACCGGGAGCAAACCCTCTTCCACTGCGTCGCTGCAATGGATCACCTCAAAGGTGGCTGCGCCTGCACGCGTATTCGGCTGTACTGTCAGAGCGAGCTAGTTCCCGCTCGGCGTTAAACCCGTTTTGAAACTCGCAACTTTTCACACATGGCGGCCCGACGACAATTTCGGCGCGCGCCAAAACGACAGCACAGCTTCACGCAACATCATGTCCGACAACCAGTCCGAGCACCACTCCAACAGCTGGCTCACCAAGGTTGACATCCTCAAACACGTTCAGCAAGCGACGGGATGCCCTGTCAAGTCAATTCGCACGCACAAGGATGGTGAGTTCCGCAACCACAAGCAGCGCTATGTCGCTGAGTTCATCAACCCCGCGTCCAACTCGGTGAACGCCACTGCAGAACTCCAGCTTGAAGTTGTGTTCGACGAGTGCTGCAACGACGAACGGCAAGCTCTTCATGCGCAACTCGCGCGCGCGGGCGCTCGGCATCATCATCACCTGTTGCTCAATACCCAGACGGCACTCACCCACACAGAGTGTGTCCTCGATGACGCACCCGGCTGAGAGCGCCTCGGTGAGCGTGAGATTGATCTTGTGGTTGCCGCCGGGAGAACGCTCGTACACGATTGTGCCCGTGTTCATGCGGTACTTGCGCACGCGGAACATCGCTTGCACCATCTCGATTGCGCCTGTTGTGGTGTGTGTGTGTGTGTGCAATACTATTCAATCACCTAAACAGCACGACATAATCGAACTGAGAAATAGTGAATGAAAACCGTTGGTCCGGCCGAAGCCGGCGGGTAAAATGCACCCCAGCGCTCCCTCCAGGGGAAGGTGCACAGGGGGCATCGGGAGGAAGAGAGAGACTGGAAACTCGCAAGGAAACATCAACTCGCATACAAAATGGAACAAAGAGGACATGACAACGAATGAGGGGGCGGGGGGACCGAAGAACAGAAAAAAGAACACGAAAGTTAATACGAGAAGCACTCCTCGCGCCAGCCTGAGGGGGGGCTACTGCCCATCCACCAGCACCGGAATGACCGGTAGCTCAACTTGGATGGTCCCCTGATCCACCGTCCCCACACTGGCTCCCTCCTCACATCATGATCCCCCCGGCTGGGGACCAGGTCAGCGGCACCAATCTTGCGAACAGCACCGGAAGCAGGGTCCGGCGCAACGGCAGCGGGAGCAGGCGCCTTGGTGTCAGCCATGGCAGGGCCAGGCACATTCACAGCAGACACAGACAAGGGGGGCACAACAACAGGGGCAGCAGGGGCACCCACAGCAGGGCGGGCACCCACAGCAGGAGGGGCGATCGACTTCTTGCCTCCGGGCTCACCCCCCTTCGCCGAGGCTGGGGCTGGGGTGCGGGAGCTCGCAGGCGGCTTGGCAACCACTGGGTCAGGAACCGGGGTGGACGGGGCGGTGGGCGCCGCCGGTTGATGTGCAAACGGGTTCCCGAAGGCGGCCGGGACCGCAGGGGGATGCACAGTGGTGACCTCAAAGGGGTTGGCAGCCCGTCCTTTCTTGGAGCCCGAGAGCGACTTCGGAGAAGGAGGGCTGCGAGGGTGTGGCGGACCTCCACCCAATTGACGGGGTGGGGTGATACATGATGTCGGCCGACACCCACTCATTGAGGTTGTGTGACGTGATGAATCAGACGGTTTCAAAGAGCGGTTGGATGAGGCTGCGGGACCACCAAAACGCATACTCATTGGGAGCTCCTCGGACGATTCCGATGAGATACTCTCCAAGTCCGATTGTCCAGCATGCCACGTGACAGAGCCAAGCACTTGATAAAAGAAGTCAGTCATAGACGAAACGAGCATTTCTCGCTCGAGGCTGCCGAGCATTTCAACGATCGTCTTCAGCAATGCTCTGGAGACGACCCGCTGCTTGTGAACAGTGATGTACCCAAACAATTTCGCAAGCTCAGGAAGCATCTTTTGCGTAAGCACCTTGAAATCGCTGTCCAGATCCGTATAGCGGAGATGCTTTTCAGAGATGTCGCGGTTCAGGAAGCGCAGAAACGGATCATCATTGCGTTTGACTTCGGCGTGCGTCATGACGAAGTTGCTGACGTCTCCATCAAGATCGTCATTTTCCGAGCAGATTTCCATCCAACGGGACGCTCGGATTTGAATTCAAAAGGACGCCAATGCCGGGGGAGCCCTGTTGTGGTGCTCAGCGCGTGCACGAACGTGTCGAAATGCTCAACATTGATGTCAACGCCGGCTGTGATGGTGCTCGTGTACATGAAGAGATGGATGTCTTTCTCGACGATGTACTTGTTGATGTCGTTGCCGATGATGTCGCGCTTCTCAGCGAAGTGAGTGACCCGCACCTGTTTGCCCTCGCCGTCCTGCACGCGCCGCATCTCCTTGTCTTTGCCGCACATCACGAGGATGTTGAGCGGGCGTGCGCTCGGAGTGGTCTCGAAGTAGTTGCGAATCGCGCGGAGAGCGGAAAGATTCGAGATGAAGCACGCCACACGCTTGCCGGCGTCGAGATGCCGCTTGATTTGTCCCGTCACATACAGTACCTCTCATAAATAGCGGCGGAAAACAAAGTGCCCCCCTCCCCGATCCCAGTGCGCGCCCGGGCTGGGGCTGACTGCAGGGTGCAGAGAAGTGACCAACATTTTGAGATCCCATAATTTTGTTGCTGGCCTGTGGCTTCAAGGGGCGGCTCGGTGGGGGGGAAGAATGACCAAGAAAATGGACGAGCAAACCCGCCTCCTCAGACGCCAAGGCAAGACCACCAGCCGGATTGCCCGGCTGCAGCACCGCAGTGAGACATCTGTTCGTCGGGCACTGAGCCGCTCCCCATCCGCCAAACCAAGAGCCCGGGGGAGACCACGAAAGCATTCTCGCCCGGACGACCAGGCCATCATCCGACGTGCAAAGCGCCACAGAACGGAGAGTCTGCCCAAATTGGCCCGCTGGGCACGCAAGAAGAGGACCATCCGCATCAGCCCACAGACAGTCTCGCGCATCCTCCTGCGGGCTGGCCTGCAATCGAAGTGGCAAACCAAAAAACCCCTCCTCACCGAGGCCCACCGACAAAAACGTCTCGCGTTTGCCCGAACCGAGAAGGATCGCGACTGGTCCAAGGTGGTCTTCCTGGACGAGACAACCTTCACCACAGGCCCACGCAAACACCGTGTTCGCGCGGGCCGGAACGAGTTCGTGCCGTTGCCCACCATCAAGCATCCCCCCAAAGTCCATGTCTGGGGCGGGGTCAGTGCCAAGGGGAAAACGAAGGTGTTCATCTTCACCGAAAACCTGGACGCCGCCCTCTACACGCGCATCCTGAACGAGGCCTTGCTCCCCTCTCTTCGCGCCCTGGGTCGGGGTGCCGGGCCCATCCAGCAGGACAACGATCCGAAGCACAATGCAAAAGTGTGTCTGAAAGTGCTGACCGACCATCACATCAGCCGTGTGCTTCAGCCACCCCAGAGCCCCGACCTCAACCCACTGGAGAACGTCTGGAACACCCTCAAGGACCGTGTGGCAGAGCACAACCCCGGATCTGCCCAGCAGCTGCGGAGGTGGATCCAATTTGAGTGGGACAAAATGCGAAATGCCGATTTTCTGTCATCGGTTTTGAGTATGCCCCAAAGATGCCAAGCGGTCATCGACGCCCAGGGCGGCCCCACCCGATATTAATCCATATGAGTAAATGTCAGTGAATTCTCCGAACACGGTGCCATGGGGCTTCCCCCCCCGACGGTTCCTTGGGGGTCAGACGGGACTGGGTTTTCCGCCGCTATTTATGAGAGGTACTGTACGTCACACCGGCTGGGCGCCGGCGGTTGAGGCCGGCGTTGATGCACTTCGCGCGGTACTCTGGCATCTGTTTGTTGAACTCGATGAGGTTCTGGGTCGCGGTATGAGAGAAGGTTCTCGAGCAGTCGCACAGTCGACTGTTGCAGCAGTCCGTCCATCGCGACGATGTGTTGCGAGTGAATCATCAGCTCGCGCAGGTGCTGCACAATGCGCGTATCGTTGGTGCTCTGGAGTTGATTCAGAAGGCTTTCCACCTCATCCAACACGAGGTATTTGATGGTGAGAGCACCGCCGAGCGTGCTGCCAAGGTCACCAACCACAACACGGCCAAGGCTGTCCACCTGCACAATGAGACGCTGATGCTGGTGCACCGAGATGGCGCCGGTGATGTCCATGTACGATTCGAACGGCTTGCTCCCGGGTGTGTTGTACCGTTTCATGAAGTCAAACGCGAGTGTGCGACGGCAAGAGATCATCACAACGGTGCACTGCGGATCAACCTGAGTGAGGATGCGAGAGAGGTTCTGCGTCTTGCCAGAGCCCATGCGTGCCTTGATGCAGGTCAGCTTCTCCGTGATGTCGCATTGGAGAAATTCATCGGCGCGGTGGTCGAGTGTTGGTGGGTCGCACCGATCGTAGAACGCGTGCAACCGCTTGTGGGGGCTCATCTTCTCTGCGAGCTTGAACTCCTTGGGCACTCTCGGATCACGCTCGTCACGCGAGCAGTACAGGTTGCACGCCGTGTCCTTAAAGACGACGAATGGGTTGTCGTGATCATGGTCCGCTTCGCAGATCTCGCAATGGTATGGACCATCGTGAGCGATTCGCAGTGCGTTGGCGCTGCGTGTGGCTTCAGTACTCCACGCGTCCTTGCCGAGGTTCTTGTCGAGGTACGCGATCGCCGCAGCGGGTAAGTCGCCCGCCACAATCTCGGGCGCTGGGAGCGCGATCAACTCCTGGCTGAAGTCCAGCGCCTGCAGATCGAGCTTTGGCACACCCTCCGTGTACGTGACGAGCGAATCGAGGACCTGTTCATCTGTCACCTCGAGGCACTCCGGATCACTCGCCAACCGCACCACACGGCGTGCCATGAACGGTGCACTGCCCTCGACGCGAGTGATTTTGTCCTGTGTGAAGCACCGGAACAGGTGGTTCTTGGAGTACACACCCGCGTCAATGCAGCTGTAGCCGCGCTTGAACTTGAGATGACGCGCAATGATGCTGTTGATCTCTCGCGGCACCAGCACCTTGCAGATGACGTGATAGCTCTCCTTCTTGGGTCCGCAAGCGGTGTAAACAGTGACACAGTGGCCAAGCAGCAGCTCAATCTCGCGCGTGATCCTCTCAATCGGAATCCGTTCGAGTGGTTTGCCCTCAACTGCGCAGCGCTCGATGTCGAAGTACGCCTTGTGTACCGGGATGCCGATGCGTTCGTGCACTGTCTGCACATCTCTCTTGTGTAGCAGGAATGCACGAACTTCGTCAGCAGACTTGTTCGCATAGTCCATGCCCTTGCTTCCCATCTTCTCGATTGCGAAGGTGAGCTCACCCAGCTCAATCTCACATCCACCGACGCTGATCACTGTCTTGCTGCGCGGAACCAGCTTGCGCCACACGGGAAAGTAACGTGCAATGTTGCCGGTGTACGCGCTGTGCAGCACTTCCACGTAGTCAATATTTGCGGGTGTGTGCTCTTCATCGATCGGCTCCCACGCTTGAGTCACTGTCATGCTGCCACGCTGCGTCACACGGATGATGTGGCACATGTCTTCTCTTGCCAACTCGGGGTGCCGTCTGACGAGCGAGGCCACCTTCTGATCCTTGCCACCAAGCTTCCATAGCAGGTCACTTAAGCTAAACTAAACGCGATGTTACGCACGATACGTGGGTTTTTTACCCGACGGGGTGTCCGATTTTTTTCGGGGAGGCTGCGGAAGACCGAATCGGACCTCCGACCCTATAGGGGGGTTATTCCGGCAGGTCTTCCGGAGATATCCACCATTCCCGAAAATCGTGTCTGACCAACCCCTCCGGGGTTATAGCCACCGCAAAATGGGTGGTTTCCGCAAATCCCCAGGGTGACCCCGTAACACGAATTTGCGTTGGGTACCCTGAAACGCATCACGTAAACGCGATGTGGCAAAAAACGGGATCCCATAATTTTCCCATAATTTTCCCATAAAAAAATTATGGGAAGGTTCCCATAAAAAAAATTATGGGACGTCCCTTTCACTCCGCGCCTTCCCATTCCACCCGAACTCCATCAAAAACAGAGTTGTTTCCCGCCGAAAAATTTCCCGCCGAAAAATCCCGCGCAACAGTAGCTCAACAGTAGAACGGCAGCTTGCAATGCCCAAGGTCGTGAGATCTAAACCGAGCGCCCCCAAATTTATTTTCCAATGAAGAAAAAAAATCGCGCCCCCACGGATCGAACCCCTGACACTGAGATTGCAAATCACACAACTCGCCACTGTACCACAGAAACTTTGTTGAAAAACCAAGCCGGAAAAATGGTTTAAATAGGCAGGTTTCGGCTGTGCGGCACAGCCAGGCCAGCCAGAGGATCTGGAAAAGAAGGGGAGAAGAAGGGGAAGCAGCGGAGCGAAAAGAGGAGGGTGAGGGAGAGCATGGGGAAGTGGGAGCAGGGGAGGGAGAGCGGGAGAGCGAGAGGAGGAGGGAGGAGGGGAGGGTGAGGGAGAGGGAGAGGAGGGTGAAGGGAGCAGGAGAGAGCGAGAGGAGGGTGAGGGAGCAGGAGAGAGCGAGAGGAGGGGAGGGTGAGGGTGATTGAGAGCGAGAGGAGGGGAGGGTGAGGGTGATTGAGAGCGAGAGGAGGGTGAAGGAGAACAGGGGAGGGCGAGGGAGAGAGCAGGTGAGGGTGAGGGAGCAGGGGGAGAGTGAGAGGAAGAGGGAGCAGGGGAGAGTGAGAGGAGGAGGGAGCAGGGGAGAGTGAGAGGAGGAGGGACCAGGGGAGAGTGAGAGGAGGAGGGACCAGGGGAGAGTGAGAGGAGGAGGGAGCAGGGGAGAGTGAGAGGAGGAGGGAGCAGGGGAGAGTGAGAGGAGGAGGGACCAGGGGAGAGTGAGAGGAGGAGGGACCAGGGGAGAGTGAGAGGAGGAGGGAGCAGGGGAGAGTGAGAGGAGGAGGGAGCAGGGGAGAGTGAGAGGAGGAGGGACCAGGGGAGAGTGAGAGGAGGAGGGACCAGGGGAGAGTGAGAGGAGGGACCAGGGGAGAGTGAGAGGAGGAGGGAGCAGGGGAGAGTGAGAGGAGGAGGGACCAGGGGAGAGTGAGAGGAGGAGGGACCAGGGGAGAGTGAGAGGAGGAGGGACCAGGGGAGAGTGAGAGGAGGAGGGACCAGGGGAGAGTGAGAGGAGGAGGGACCAGGGGAGAGATGGAGAGCGGAGAGAGCGAAAGGAGGGTGAGGGAGAGCAGGTGAGGGAGAGCAGGTGAGGGAGAGGAGGAGGGTGAGGAGTGGAGGGTGGAGGGTGAATGAGGGCGAGAGGAGGGTGAGGGAGAACAGGAGGGTGAGGGAGAGCAGGAGAGAGCGAAAGGAGGGTGAGGGAGAGCAGGTGAGGGTGAGGGAGTAGTTATAAAAGGAGAGTTCTGAGACAAGCGATTTTCACACACAATTTTTTGAGCTTGCGTTGTTATTTGAGACAAAAATCGATTTCTTCAGAACAAAATCTTTTTTTCTCATTATATTTTATCGAAAAGGAGCATTTTATTTTATCAGCTTTGAATGATTTAAGCATTAATTTTCTCGAGCTACAAACGTTATTTGAGGCAAAAATCGATTTCTTCAGAGCAAAATCTTTTTTCTCAATGTTTTTTAAGTAAAACGAGCATTTTATTTTAATCAGCTTGGAATGATTTAAGCATCAATTCATTCGAGCTACAAACGAAATTAGAGGCAAAAAGCGAATTCTCCATGCATTTTCAATTTTTTCCATTTTTGTCCCAGAAATTATTTTGCCATTTTTGTCAAATCAAACAATTCAATCATCTTAAGCATCAAACGAAAGAGAATTCAATCAGAAACAGCTTATCTCTTCATTCAAAATAAAATTGTGACAAAAGTGCTTTTCAAAAGTGATCATTAAATAATGCATCAATCTTAAGTAAATGATGCATTCTTTTTGATTGAATCAGCTCAAATAATTGATTCTAAGAAAATGGAAAAGTATGACAAAATGATAAAACAATATGAAATTTGATTTCAGCACCGAGCCCTTTAAAGCGAAAATGTACTCAGCTTTGACATGAATTGAAAGAGAAATCAATCAGATTTACCTTCTATTTCAAAGAGATAAAAAACAGCGTTTCATCATTTGAGCTATAAGGCTAATAAAGCGCAATTTTGATGAGCTACTGACGATATAATGAGGAATATCTCATCAGAATGCGCACTCATTATAATCACTGAATCAGTAAAGGTATTTTAAGAAAAATTATTATCTATAGTTAGTATATAATAACCACTAATGTCAAGCAAGCAATCTGTTGAGTCTGATATGCCAGTTGTGATCATTCCGAACGATTTCACAGTTAAGAAGCTGTCAATTGAAGCCTTATCTGAATCGTCCAGGAAGCAAGAGAAGACAATGAAGATGTGTCACATTGAACATAATGGTAGTAACCTCTTAGTTCAGACGCCACAAATCGACTTAGGACCTTATGGAGTGAACTTTACGAGAACACTAAAACCATCAGGTTACCAGTTGAGAATGTAGGCGATGACTTTAAGAAGATGATAGACAAGCTCGAGAAGTACTGTCAAAACAATGTGGAAAGCATTGTGAATGGTACTTTTGAAGAAGGCAAACCAGATGAATTTCAATACAAATCATTTGCCAAGCACGAGTGATAATGACAAGTTTCCGAGCTACTATAAAGTAGCAGTTGGATATGCAGATACACTGTATCCGAGTGTCATCCGAAAAGATGAAGATGGTGAGGTAAAACAGGACACAACAATACAAACAAACGAAGATTTACGAAAAGCCGTCAATCCAGGTAGCACAGTTAAAATGATAGTCCAACTTAAAGTATGGGTTGATGATAAGCAGCATTATGGAATCTCAGCCTCATGCAAACAGCTACTTATAGTGAAAGAAGGGAAGAAGAAAGCAGACAATTCAAAGTCTCTTTTTGCTTAAATATTGGTAGCTTGTCGTACATTGTTTATCTTCCATGTAGCCTTCAGTGTTGAGTCATCAGCGAGATAGAATGCCATTTTACCATTATCAATTGAAGAAGGTTGAGTAGTTTCGAACGTAACAGAAATCATCTGTCTGATTTCCGCTACAGCAGTTTTAAGTGTTTCTATTTGAGCTTTTAATGACATGTTTTCATCAGTGAGTGAATCACAATGTGCCTTTAGTTTTTCATCTCATTGAGCATCATGAAAGGCAAACGATCTTGTCGAATACCTTCAACAGCGCCATCCTTGTAATATACTAAATCAGGACATACATCAACACATTCTTCAGCTATTAGACCATAGCATTTGACCTTTTTCTCATCAGCCTTGTAATTGAAATTGACGGGACGTAACTTATATAAATATGACGTATCAGCCATATCCATTACGTTTTCCTTGTATCGAATTGAGGATGTAGGAACATGTATTTTTCCAGTAGTATCGATGTACATTTGCAGAGAATCACCAGTTGATTGAGCAGTAGCTAATATGACAGGTGAAGTCACACGAGTCTTACCAAAGTTAATCACATTAGCCCTCCAACATTAAAACAACTCCAAAGTTAGCGTTATTTGCATTAAAGTATGAACTTGTAGTATCACCAGAAATGTTAATAAGATTATTATTCGATGAGATATTAGTGGAAGAGCCACTATTAGCAGCGAGAGACTGAGCAGAAGTGGAAGTTACAGTAGTTGCGGTGATATTACCATTTGCATCACTATATAGATATCCGGAGGTGTTGTTAGGTAGTTTTAAGCCACCATTCAGTGTTGCCATGCCACGTAGCCAAAGATTACCACTGTTTGCATTGCATGAGAGGTTCATGACATTGTCACTATTTTCGAATATCATACCGCAGTTAGCATTGTTATATGCACGAAGTCGAAGTGCTTGACCAGAGAAATCATTTCCAACGCATGCAGTTGAATTGTCAAATGAAGTGGTTGCAGACATGTAAGCGCCCCAGGCGTTATCAACAGTTCCATTGAAACCAATTCTAAGCCCGAGATTTGCGGAAGAAGCAGGTGAACTGATTTTAGGGCTTGCCAAATTTCCACCAGCCGTCAGCAGTCCACGAGTCCAGAAAGTACCAGTGTTAGCATTTGCAGAGAAGTTGCATACATTGTTTGAGTTTTCGAAGATTATTCCAGTTGAAGAACTGTCATAGACACGGAATCGAATTGCATTGTTCATATCAAAGCCGGCGCATGCAGAACCAGTACCAGAGAAGTCAGCATTTGCACCAGAGCTTGCTTGATAAATGCCCCAGTTTGTGTTACCATAAGGATACATTGATATTTTGAGAGAGCCAGTGTTTGAGCCAATAAATGGACATTCAAATGGAAATGCAGTCTTAACTTTATTGGAATATATAGAAAGCATGTCAGTTGCGCCAATAGTGAATGTATGATTTGGAGAAGTGTCATTAGCATTGTAATCACTATTGTATTTGATGTTGCCTTTGACTTAATAGTGAAGGTAGTGTTATCAGCATTTTCGAATGTGGTGTCAGTGGAATTTACTGTGAAGTTACCTATTTTGAGAGAAGTATTAAGAGGAATTATGTTGTCAACAGCTATTGGATTGTTTATGATTAAGTTGCCACCAGTAGTTGTTATTGAATTAGCCGTTACAGCGAGTGGAAAAGCACCAGTTACAACATATCCAGATGAGTCAGTTCCGAGGATTGGAGCATCTGTTATTGTAGTCTTTAGAGTTCCAGTGCATAGAACAGCACCAGAAGTGATAGAATTGCATGAGATAGCAGCAGGAACACTCAATGTTGCACCAGTAGGAGCCACTTTATCAGCTACCACAGTAGCACAGTATATTTTGCTATTAGCATCACGTTGCACAATTGTTGAAGGCGCATTAGGAATAGATAAAGAGGCTATTTTTGCATCAGTCACAGCTCCATCAACGATATCAGTCGATATGATTTTAGATACAGCCAATTCACCAGTTGCAGTGGAATGAACTATATTAGCAGAAGCCATTGTAGGAATGATAATTTTTCCAGCATCATTCACTTGGAACAATGTAGAGGCGCCATTGTTTGTAGTTACAGTGAAGTTTTGCCCGTTTCATTATTGTCATTATCAATATCAATGTTTACATTACCATTTGATTGAATGTCTAAGTTTCCAGAAGTCACTGATTTGACAGAGTTTGCTAATACAGTGTTTGCAGAGAGATTGTTTACTTTAGTGTCACCACTTGCATTTCTAAGAACAATAGTGGAGGCAGAACTTGCATCAGTAGCAGTTGTAGCAGAGTTAGCTATTTTTTCCAGCGGTGCTAATAGTGTTAAGTTTAGAATCATTAATTGTGCCATCAGTAATATCAGAATTTATCAAAGTTGATGATGACATATTTCCAGAGGCGTCACAATGAACCAATCCAGCGGTGGTAAAAGAGGTGATTTGTGCATTAGTTGCGGTGATTTTTCCAGAAGCCAGAAGAACATTATTAACTGAAGTGCCATTACCGGCAGACATTTCTGTGATGGTATTGTATTTAGCAGTGGTTGATTCATTTGCAGCAGAATTCTTCCAGCATTGAGAAGTAGCATCATAAAGCAGTATTTGTTTATCGACAAGTCCAGTTGACACATCCACATTAGACAGTTGTCCAATTGACATGTCAGGAATAGGAGCAGAAGGCAAAATGACATCACTATTGAATTTGACGAGTCCATTAAATGTAGTTTCACCATTGACTGTATGAGTTCCACCATTGATTGTAAGATTGTTTCCTAACACAGTTTCTCCATCAATAGTCACGTTTTTCTTCAGAGCAGCATTACATCTAAGTTCAAGAGGATTTTCATTCTGAGTTTCGACAGCTACTCTATCGTAACCAAAAGTGTTAGCGAGAGAGATTCTGTCAGTAAAGATGACTTTCTTTTGTGGTTCCATCTATATAACCGCAATAGAAAAATACAAAAACATGAAAAGATTAAAGTCAATTGACGATAAGTTTATAGCTTAGAGAGGATGTAAGGACGAATCATGTCACCACCGATCACAGAGCATGCGACAGTAGCAAAATGATTCAGAAGGCTTGCATCGACTTTATCTCCAAAAGCAAAACGAAGTGCCTGATACACAACCAGAGTCATTCCGCCATCGATTAGTGCGTTCTTAAGCATTAGGGAATCAAAGGAGATTCCAGTCATCAGGTCTTTTCCATCGATTAGGTTTTGTAGGATTGGAGCCACAATGGTAAGTCCGCCGGCGCCGGCTAAGCCAACATTTAAGTAGTGTGCATAATCACTCCGCAGTGAGAGAGTTTTTGTGATAAGCCAATACAGCGATACACCACTGATTGATTTGATTGTGATGTCTTTTAGGTCGATTGCAGATTTAGTGTCAGAAGCCATGAATGATTCAATACTATTCATGGATAAAAAAATTAAGGACAAATAAGAATTAGGAGAAGAAGACATACTTAGTTGTGATTAGAAGAAGACATCCGATTCCGATGTAGCCGAACGTGGTAATACAGTTTGCGACACGGGTGAGTTTTTTGGACAGTGTCGAGGGTTTCTTTTGCTTTAACGACAACAGACTTAGCGGCTTTCATATTAGAACTGACTTGTCCGAGTAAGTTTCCACCGAGAATCATCATCAATTGATACTTAGGTTGCATCATCTTAGACTTTAATAAGCCTTCCATATCACCATTCTTAATCATTTCATCGAGGCATTTTTGAATCTCCTCTTGAGAACATTCCAATGAGTCACGATAACCATGAAGGTGTATTTAGGCATTATCTTTCAGTTATATCAGCAGTCTTAAGCAGCATTTCAGTTACATGTTTGCTACCGTGAAAGGATTCATCCATTTTTTGCATCAACAACTTTAAAGAGGTCAATTTTGAATTGCATCAGTTCATCATCAGACATTGCATAAGAATGCCACAATTGTTATTTTTCTTGGTCCATACCGAGTTGGTTAGTCAGCACGAGCAGCTTCATTGATGTCGTTTTCACGTTTGAGTGAAATCTTTGCTTTCTTTGGTTTCCCTTTGGAGGCTTAGGGAAATGAAATTGCACGAGGTGCTTCTTGGACGAGCTTTGAGTGCTTGTTTTGCCTGTTCCTGTTGTTGCCGAATTCTTCTACAGCCTGTTGCATTAGTTTTGACTCAGTTTCAACTTGTTCCTTTGTCTTAAACACAATTTTACCCATCCACGGTACTTTCATTGTGTAGTTGGTCTTTACGAAGA
>JAPMOS010000339.1:0-26703 GCA_027972325.1 Paratrimastix pyriformis | reverse complement strand
TGTTTCCGGTTTTGTATGGACGGGGCGTCGACAAGAACAGAGTGCACAGGGCGTTCATGAACGGGGGGGGGGGGGGTGAGCGAGAGCCGGTTTTGGGGATCCTCTGGGAGAAAACTGGTAATGCACGCAGCCCCCTCCCCCCCCCCCCCCACCCCACCCCCCGAGCCCGATTGTGCCGTTGATGGCCCCCTCCAACGATTTCACCCCCACCCCCTCCTCGAGCATTCGTATAAGATCATTTTTGTTTTTGCAGAAAACCGGACCGGAAAACTGCGGGACGGGGGCGGTGGTGGGGATGGTGGGGTTGGGGGTGTTTTATTCTGGGGCGCGTGACGCCGGCGATCAACGACGGGGACCAGAGCGCCTCCCGCAGCAGGGAGCGGGGCATCGAAGGTGGCATCGTAAGGCCGCAGCTTGTTGCGCCCGTAGACCTTTGGAATGCCCGGCTTGACCCGATCCTCAAACTCGATGACGTAGGTGCCGTTACGCATGCGTTCCGCCACCCTCCCGGACCAGCAGAACCTGCCAATGCCGGGCCGGCGCCATTTGGCAGGCGGGGCGACCATGACGCGAGTCCCCTCCTCGATGGTCTCTTGGTCCTTGTTGCGGCGCCGCTCAATGTAGCCGTACTCGCGGTGCCGGTAGAACGCCACGGCCTCCTTGATTTGGCGCACCTCCGCGGCCGTCAGGTTGGCGAACTTGTCCGGCAGCTGGGCCATGTCGCCCAGTTGTTCGTACTCGGGGAGGTAGAGCGCCATCATCACAACCGGGCGTTGCTGGAAGACCGAAGAAACCGTGGCCGTGTTGTACAGGTGCACGGCGGGCTGCAGGAAGGGCTGCCACGGCAGCTCGCGGTTGGTGGCCGGCACGATACGCATCTTCATCACCCGGTTCTTGATCTTCTTGACGGCGTTCTCGGCCTTCCCATGAGACTGGGGTAGTACGGCCTCGACCGGTGGTGCTCCATGTGGACCCCGGGCAGCAGGTTCTTGTTCCTGAGCGGGTTGATGACTGTGAAGAGCAAATCCGAAACGCACAGAACAGACGCGATCCACTCGGCCACGCGCTGGTTGACGAACTCGGTCCCATTGTCGGTCACGATCCGGGTGGGGAGCAGATTGGGCTCGTCGCTGGTGAACACACGACTGAGAAGGTCGGTCACCTCCTGCCCGGTGGCCTTCGTCTCCCATGTCGCGGCGGCCCACATGTAGCTCGTGAAGTGGTCCACCAGGACGCAGAACGCGCGAGGCGGCTGGCAGCTCATCTCGAAGCCGCCGCAGTCGAGCTCGACCACCTCGAGGGGCCGGTTGACCACCAAGGCGTGGTACTTGGGATGCTCGTACGTGGGCCGGACGCTCTGGCACTGGCCACACGTCCCGATGATGTCCCGCGCAAGCTGATCCACGCCATGGATGTAGAAGAGGCCCTTCGAGTAGGCAATCAGGGCATCTCGGTTGAGGTGCCCCTGCTGGACATGCAAGCGCCGCAGCAAGCGCACACGGCGGGCAAGCGGGTAGATCACGGGCACCCAGATGGGCCGATCGCGGATCTCGTGGTCGAAGCGGAGCCGCTGCAGAACTCCCCGCTCGACGCGGTACAACCCTTCATTGGCGTGTTTTAGACAGTTCGACCGGTAACTGCGTGATCCTTCCCGAACTGGAAAAATGAGACAAAGGGGGGGCATTGATCATGACCCGAAAAAACCAAAAAACAGACGTTCCACCCCGGTAAGGATCAGGTGGATCCCCCGCGCCGTCCGGTCGTAGCTTCCATAATCAGCCACATCACCATCGTCTGCTGCTACATCAACCACGACGTCAATCTCGGCGGCTTCTGCGGGGTCCAGGTCTCCAAGGGCTGGCTCTTCGGCCTCCTCATGTGCCGCCTCGTCACCATCATCACCTCCGAAAAATAACTCCTCCTCAGGAAGCGGTGGAGGAGGTCGTCAACTTCGATTGGCTCCATATCAGAGGCGCCACAGGAGTGGCTATCACCCTGGTCATGCAGCCCGTCCAGCGAGCACTACTCCCGGTCCCAGACCCCTCCGGGTCCCGATCCCGCCCCGGTGGCTTGTTGTTCAATCGAGGCAATTTCTCGATGTATCGTGTTTCTTAGAAAAAAACAAACCAAAAAAAAAAATCAGGATCGAAAAGAGGGATTGTATTACAAGTTACGGCAAGTCCTCGATTTCCTCGGGCTGAAGGTCCTCGCCCAAAGCATCCGGACTGAGCGGGTCCAGCAGCGGGTTGAGCTCGTCGGAAGGAGGAGGCCACTGATAAGGCTGATCATCGGGAGCGGGGATGAGGGGGCCCTCTTGGTCGTCTTGAAGCTCGAAGGCCTGCTCTTGTTGTTGTTGCTCGGCGGTGGTGGTCTGCTCGGAGGCCTGCTCTTCTTGTTGAGGCGGGGCAGGGTCTTCTTGAGGGGGGGGCAGAGGAAGATGCAGGTCCCATTCGTCGACAGGGGGGGCAACGACGTTGCAAAGCTCCGTCTCGTGGGCTTCGAGGGGCAGGTATGCTTCGTCCTGCCGGTGCACCAGCACCGGAGGCACGTGGCCGATCATGAGGCTCTCCACTGCAGGCGCCCGGTCAATTAGATCAACGCGCGTTCCGGTGGCCTCTGCCGCCAAGAGAGCTGGCCCACAGCCGCAGAAGCAGTCCAACACAGGGCCCGGCCCTCCGTAGCGGCGGAAGAGGTAGACGTAAAGATCGGCCGGCTTGGCGAAGCGGGCCTGCCCCGCCTGGTGCCGCAGGTAGACCGCGTTGGTGCGCGGGTTGGCCCGGGCGTTCATCTCGGCCAACTTCGCACTCGGAGAAGGGCACAGTACATCCCAGCGCCAGTTGACGGGCCCCTCGTGGCCTCGCTGGAAGACCTCGATGGGCAGCTCCACCTCCTCAGGGCGGGGGGCTCCCGGTGAGAGCGACGGCCGGGGGTTGGCCTCCTCGAGGTAATCTGCGCGAAGAAGTGATGAAGAAGGACAAGTTAAAAACCAATTGCATCTGTGAAGGGAATGAATCACGGACTTCCCCAGATGGCACGAATTCGGTGATCGCTCACGAAATTGAAGCACTCGAGAGCCGGCGTCCATTGCTGGGACAGGTTGGCCTCGGTATCCATCACGATGATGGTACCATTGGGGGCAATGAACGAGTCGAGGTACTGGGCCAGGGATCCGTAGTCCGGGGTGGGTCTGTCTCGAGGGTCGTCGGTAATGCCCCAGGGAGCATCCAACACGGCCAAGGTATACAGTGTCTATTGAATGAAACGAGGATGTTAGTGGGGATCCAACAAGTTGGAAACTGCAGACACGGCCGGGATTATCCTTCGCGCGAAACAAGATCGCTTCGGCATCCCCGCAGTAGAACCGGGCCAAGGTTTTCCCATGAGGGATCGTGGCCCTCCGCGGGTGCGGAAAGCAGCTGGGGGCCGGAACGAGGCGCAGCGGACGCGGGCTTGGTGGTGGCCTGGGCGACTGACGCTGCTGCGGTGGCTTGGAGTGTTGTTGCTGGGCCTGGGCCGGGGTCTGGGGTTGAGGCTGAGCCGGCTGGGGCTGAGGCGACGGCTTGGCCTGGGGGGCGGGCTGCGGCGGCTTGGCCTGGCTGGCTCGGGGCTTGGCTTTGGGCTCGGGCTCGGGCACCGGTTTCGACGAAGGCTGGGCTTCCTCGGTGGCCGACTCCGGTGGGAGTGCGCAGGCCTTGACCTCATACTCGTCATCGGCCTCCGCCGCCTTGGCCTCGGCTTCGGAGGTCGGCTCGGCTTGGGAAAGAAGCGCCTTCAGGGTGGCCCGCTTGGCCGGCTCTGACTTCGGCGGCTCTGGGTGCTCGGAGGCGGCTTCCTCCCGGAGTGCCCGCCTTTCCTCACGTAGTTCCCGGTCGACGGTCTTCAGCATGCGCTTGCTGGCACGGGGGATGTCGTGGTGGCCCATCTCCTCCCAGAGCCGGGCGTACGGGCAGTGCTCGGGCATCAGGTAGTCCTGCATTGCCGGTGGCAGTTGTGCCGCGCACCACCCCAGCCAGTAGCCGAGGACCAACTCGAACTCGGAGAGACGCCGGCCGTCCATGAAGGTGATCTCCTGGGGCATGTTGCCAACGTCCGTCTCGTTGAGGCGCTCGAACGGGCAGCCCAGCTCACCCAGCTCCTCGGAGAAGGCCGGGAGTCGAACCTTGCCCTTGCGGAATGGGAAGGGCCGCACGTTGAGGCAGTTCATGAAGGCAAAGGTCTCGGTCCGGACGAGATGGCACCGCAGGATCTCCCGGGCGGCCTCGTCGGGGGGCAGGTAGAGGACGGGGGTGGTCTCCGGCGGCCACCTCAGCTGCATCGTGGGCCTCGAGCAGCATGAAGGTCTGCTCGGCCTGCCGAATGGGCTTCTTGAGATCGGCCGCTGCAGTAGAGGTGGCCTCAGAACCACTGAACGACCCCTCCAACATGGCGCGAGCAAGCCACCGATTCATCTCCGCATCCCTGGCCTGGCGGGCAGGACGTGTGAGCGGCAGCGTGGAAATGGTTGGTGCATGCGGACCTCAAAGATGCGCCACAGGTTCGTGGCTGACGGCTGTCGCTCAACCGGGAGCTGGGAGAGGGCACACAGCATCTCCAGGGAGAAGCACTCCAGAATCTTCACAAGCTTGGCCGGGGCGTCTTCGCCTTTGGGGAAGTGCAGCTCCTTGAGGGCGGGTTCCAAATGTGTGGCAAAGTCAGGATCCTCACGGATGTAGCGCTTGGGGGCCTGATAAGGGCGGGGAGGTGGGGTGATGATAATCAATAGACGGGAGACGACAGACTTGGAGGGATGCACGCTTGAGGTTCAGCAGGACGTCGAAGGTGCTGCTTCCAAACCGCGCGTCGTGAGTAAGCAGGTTGACCCGATGTTGCAGCTCGAGCATGGCCTCCGGATCGAGAGTGTTGTAAACGGCCACGTCGATGTAGTCCTCCTTCAGGTGCTGTGCAGGGGGAAGAGGTGCGTTGTTATGAGGGCGGAGACAACGTGCAAGAGACCTGCCGGATCTGGGGGTGTAGCTTGTTGAGCTTCTCCACCCTTTGGCGAAGCTCGGTCCGCTGTTCTGCGGTGATCTCGGGCGGCAACTCGGAGACCCGGCGCGGGTCCACGATGATGCGCGCAACCTGGAACCTAGGGGCACGATTAGAGGCCGATCCACCAAAAAAGAGCATTGTCAGACCGGTGCGAGCCGTCGACCACCTGGTATCGAGCCTCGTCCAGGGCCGACGTTTGGACGATTATGCTGAACAGGACGGCCGCTCCCAGCTTCTCGAACCATTCCACAATTGCTCCGAGGCGCTCGTAGGCAAGGGGCCGGGCGAGGCTCGGGCAGGGGTCGATGGAGCTCAGCAGCACATGGGCCCTCTTGCCGTGGCACTTTTCCGACAGAGAGAGATCGAAGAGCCCCCCCCTAACAACCCGAACAAAGCGAAAGGAATGTGCAGTCAGTAACTTGTTCAAAAAAAGGGAAACGATGAAAACAGGTCACGAGTGGTGGGAGGAGGCAGGGTGGCGCGCAAGGTACGCATTGACGATATCAACGACGGACTGCATTACTTGGCGAGCGGGGTGGGAGGAGGGAGGGTGGCGCGCAAGGTACGCATTGACGAGATCAACGACGGACTGCAGTACTTGGCGAGCGGCCTCCGGGGAGAAGTCGTCCGGGTCGGTCGGCCGGGCCCGCTTGCGCTCGGCCTTCGCCTTGGGTTCGGGGGCACGGCCGCCCTCGTCCGACGACGAGGAGGAGATCTCCACTGGGGCCGGGTGCTTGTGCCGGTGCCGCGGCCTGGCGTCCTCCTGGGGGGCGTCGTCCGCCTCCGCAGCCTCCTTGGCCTCATGAGGCGGCCCAGGCTTCCGGCGGGCCGGTGGCGGGGGGGCCGGGGCCGCGGCCTTCGCCTCCTTGGCGGCCTCCTTCTTGGACTTGGCGGCCACCGGGGCCGCCTTCTTGCCTTCTTCGGGGGCCTCGCGATCCTTCTTGGGCTTGGCGGCCGCCGGGGCCGCCTTCTTGGGCTTGGGCGGGCTCGGCACATCATCGTCGTCCAGGATTCTGAAATCCAAAAAAGAATCAGCTGGGAAAGGCCAGAACCCGCTCCGACAGACGGCCGAGCGGCTCCAGTTCCCTTGTCCTTGTGCTCGACGGCGCCAGAGGCGGGCGTCGTCGGACGGGCGGTCAGGGCGGTCGGGGCCTTCGGGGCGGTAGGGGTCGGGGCAGGGGGCGCTCCTGGTGCGGTGTGCGTGGCGGCGGGGGCGGGAGACCTAACAAAGAACGAATTTAGCACCGAGCCGGAGGTGCGATGCAAATACGGACGAGGGCTCCTCGCGTTCGGGCTCGTCCTCCTCCCCACCGATGTCGAGGAGGAGGTCTTTGCCGGCGGAATCAGGTGAGGACGGCCGGAAAAGGCCGTCAAAAGTCTGTCGAATCAGCTCCAGATGGTAGGGCGTCATGAGCCCCGCGCCCAACGGCTGGGTGAGGGAGGAGAGGCGTCGACGGAAGCTATGACAACAAGTTTCGGAAAAACGAGGGAGCGAGTAAAAACAAACCAATTGATCGCCTGGTAACCCTCGGCCCATTTCGGGGGGTCCTGGCCGATCGCACCCTCGCAATACTCAATGGCTTCTTGGGGGGTGTGGAACTGGTTCCAATCGATCGAGTTCATCTGAAAACGGCAAAAAGGCGCGTTAACAAAGGTTAGAACCCGGGGTAAGGTCCACCTCGCGAGTTGAATGAGAACACCACCACCTCGAAAAATTCGATGTCAGAACACCACCTCGAAAAATTCGATTTCTATTGAAAATCCATACCGCCGGTATGGATTTTAGTACCCCCGACAAACATCGCGATACCGGTTCTGATGATGCAAATCGATGAGTTTCATCGAAAAAACACTTGGGATGATGTCGGAACACCACCTCGAAAAATTCGATTTCTATTGAAAATCCATACCGCCGGTATGGATTTTAGTACCGACAAACATCGCGATACCGGTTCTGATGATGCAAATCGATGAGTTTCATCGAAAAACACTTGGGATGATGTCGGAACACCACCTCGAAAAATTCGATTTCTATTGAAAATCCATACCGCCGGTATGGATTTTAGTACCCCCGACAAACATCGCGATACCGGTTCTGATGATGCAAATCGATGAGTTTCATCGAAAAAACACTTGGGATGATGTCGGAACACCACCTCGAAAAATTCGATTTCTATTGAAAATCCATACCGCCGGTATGGATTTTAGTACCCCCGACAAACATCGCGATACCGGTTCTGATGATGCAAATCGATGAGTTTCATCGAAAAAACACTTGGGATGATGTCAGAACACCACCTCGAAAAATTCGATTTCTATTGAAAATCCATACCGCCGGTATGGATTTTAGTACCCCCGACAAACATCGCGATACCGGTTCTGATGATGCAAATCGATGAGTTTCATCGAAAAAACACTTGGGATGATGTCGGAACACCACCTCGAAAAATTCGATTTCTATTGAAAATCCATACCGCCGGTATGGATTTTAGTACCCCCGACAAACATTTGATGGTTTAGTGGCTCTAACCTTGGGTAATAGCCACACTTGATCCCGCCAAAATGCCCAAGGAAAGCACTCAGGAACTTCGTGAGACGCGCAGCGGCCGCCGTTACCCGACTCCTCGTCACTCGCGGGATGACTCCTCGGAGGAGGAACCGCGAGGCCATTCGAGGAAACGTGCGCGCGCTGAACCCAAGTCATCCGCCGCCGATGCTGCGCCGGCCTCGCCTCTTCGCCTGGACACTGTCACCGAAGATGAAGCTGAGCAAGAGGAGACCCAACGCGCCAGCCAGGAACACGAGGCGACCGAACAGGAACAAGAGGAGATCCAACATGCCAGCCAAGATGCCGATCAACATCACCCAGTCGTCTTCATTCCATCAGCCGAGCATTCTTCCAGCAGCGAACATGCGCGGGCGAGCGTGCTACCCGAGCCGCCCACCGCCGAGCCCGAGGAGACCCCTGAGCAGACCACCGTGCCAGAGCAGACCACCGAGCCCGTGCCTGAGCAGACCACCATCGAACCTTTGGAGACCACCACAACTGAACCCGAGGTGACTACCTCCGACCCTGTGCAGGCCACCACCACCGAACCCGCAGAACCCTCAGAACCCGAACCGGCGCAGTCCGAACTACAGCAAACCGGCACAGAACCGGAAGCCGCCGAGCAGTCCGTCCCTGGTGAACCCGAGCAGCTCGCCGAACCCGAGCAGCCCGCCGAACCTGAGCTGACCCCCGAACCCGAGCAGACCGCAGCCCCTCCTCCGACGCCCTCAAAGCAGCCCCCCCAACGCCGGACCGCCCCTCCGTCGTCGTCGCTTGCCCCTCCTCCGAAACCGAGGGCGGGTTCGCCTCCCAAGAAACTGCCCGACTCCATCCCGCCCAAGACGCCAGCACAGGCTCCCCCGGCTATCAAGAGGTCCGCTCCCGTTCCCCCGACATCGATCCTGGCAACCCAGCGTTCACCGCCGCCGCCGGCTGCTGGTTCAATCGTTGCTCTCAAGACGCCTCCGCCTCCGGCATCCGTGCCTTCCAGAACCCCACGTGCAGCCCCTGTCGCGTCCTCCGCCTCACGTGCAGCCCCGGTCACCGCCACGAGCACTACTGCCACGCCTCCAGCAGTGGCTCCGGGTCGGGCTTCCGTGCCTCCCAGAACCCCACGTGCAGCCCCGGTCACCGCCACGAGCACGACTGCAAGCCTCCAGCAGTGGCTCCGGATCGAGCTTCCGTGCCTCCCAGAACGCCCCGCACCGCCACGAGTTCCACGTCAGTCCCTCCCACAACTTCGAGTCCTCCGCCTCTGTCGTCGTCGAACACCGCCCCCCCGCCCCTCAATCGGTCTGTTTTTCTGTTTTACCTCTTGTGGGTTCCTTAAAACCTCTCCTCCAGGATCTACCTCGTCTGGCAATCGGAGACAAAGGAAGTGTTGAAACTCACTCGACAGGCATTTTACGAACGGATCTTTCCCAAGCTGCTGGCAAGTTGGTTCCCGAGCACAAACCATCTGAATCGCGGTCTCATCGTCCCTGTTCATTTTTTCGAGACCATGGCTGAGTACCGACTCTCCGGTGCCATCTGTGTTGAGTTGCACAAGGTACTTAACCGGTTGGGACTCACCTTCGGAAAATCCTGTTTTCGATGACCTGCGGTCAAAGTGCTGATATCGAGAAGACCTACCAGTTCCTGACTTCAAGAGCCTTGATGATTCTTGTGTGTCTGGATTCCGAGGCTGCATTCGGCGTCGACCGTGCCGTCGATGGCCACATGAGGCTGGATGAGCTTGCCCTCTGGGAACGCACTTTCCCCTTCTACGTCAAGGAGGTTTTTCATGACCGTTCCATGTTGGAACTCACTGACTACTACGGAGAACAGTTCCCCAAGGTATTCCAGGCTTGCGAACGTGAATACCTCGCTCTCTCCGAAGACGAACGGAAGACCTATGACTGGTCGATTCAGTGCCACAAGTTCCGCACCAACACCTGCTACCGCGAGATTCCGGCCCATTGGGACTGTCTCTTCAAGTTCACTGGGAGCGCATAAACAACCCGAGACTTTTTTGTCTCTATCTCTCTCCGCCACCTTCTTCCCGCTTTCCATGTGTCCCTGTTTTTGAAAAGAGTGGCTATTACCCCTGGAGCCTAGTCGCATCGAGAAGACCTTCGTTGATCTATTGTTACCAAAACTTTTATCTTGTGCGGAACCCGTCAGCGTGGATCCATTCACCGAGAAGAGCGTGTGCCAGCCGTAGTTCGTCCTACAAGGGGAACAAAACAGAGAGATGGCGTGAGAAATAGTGCTTTCCTTGTGTCTGATTTTGAACTTCCTGGTTTTGAAAAGAGTGGCTGTTACCCCCTGGAGTATCCCGCATGGAAACCGCCAAAATGCAGAGGAAGCACGCAAGTCATGCCATGCTTAGCAGACGGACTCGGTCTCGCCAGGTGATCATTCTCGTCGAGGACGTTCCCGAGTCCCTTCCTGAGCCCCTTCCTGAGCCCCTTCCTGAGCCCCTTCCTGAGCCCCTTCCTGAGCCCCTTCCTGAGCCCCTTCCTGAGCCCCTTCCTGAGCCCCTTCCTGAGCCCCTTCCTGAGCCCCTTCCTGAGCCCCTTCCTGAGCCCCTTCCTGAGCCCCTTCCTGAGCCCCTTCCTGAGCCCCTTCCTGAGCCCCTTCCTGAGTCCCTTCCTGAGCCCCTTCCTGAGCCCCTTCCTGAGCCCCTTCCTGAGCCCCTTCCTGAGCCCCTTCCTGAGCCCCTTCCTGAGCCCCTTCCTGAGTCCCTTCCTGAGCCCCTTCCTGAGCCCCTTCCTGAGCCCCTTCCTGAGCCCCTTCCTGAGCCCCTTCCTGAGTCCCTTCCTGAGCCCCTTCCTGAGCCCCTTCCTGAGCCCCTTCCTGAGCCCCTTCCTGAGCCCCTTCCTGAGCCCCTTCCTGAGCCCCTTCCTGAGTCCCTTCCTGAGCCCCTTCCTGAGCCCCTTCCTGAGCCCCTTCCTGAGCCCCTTCCTGAGCCTCTTCCTGAGCCTCTTCCTGAGTCCCTTCCTGAGTCCCTTCCTGAGCCCCTTCCTGAGCCCCTTCCTGAGCCCCTTCCTGAGCCCCTTCCTGAGCCCCTTCCTGAGCCCTTCCTGAGCCCTTCCTGAGCCCCTTCCTGAGCCCCTTCCTGAGCCCCTTCCCGGCATGACGCCACGACAAGCCCCCCCGCCTACGAAGTCCGCTGCTCCCCCGCTCCTCAATCGGTCTGTTTACTGTTTTCCCTGATGTGTTGTGGGTTTCTCATGCCTCTCCTCCAGGACCTACGACTTCTTTCAACCGGAGGACAAGACCGAGGTGCACCTAAGCCGACAGGCTTTTTACGAACGGATCTTCCCCAAGCTGCTGGCAAGTTGGTTCCCGAACACGAAACATCTGAATCCCGGCCTCATCGTCCCCGTTCACTTTTTGAAGCCGTTGACTGAGTACCATTTCTCCGCTCCCATCTGTGTTGAGTTGCACAAGGTACTCACCCGGATGGTTCTCGCTTTCGGTGGCGTCCTTTTTCCTTGACCAGCGGACGCTGTTCTGATACGTCGCAGACCTACAGGGGCCTGTCAGCAAGAGCCTTGCTCATTACCCTGCTCCTTGATTCCGAGGCTGCATTCGACATCGACCACCCCATCGAGGGCCCGATGAGGCTCGATGAGATCGTCCTCTGGGAACGCTCTTACCCCTTCTACCTCAGGGGGTTCTTCGTGACCGTTCCCTGTTGGAGCGCACTGACTACTACGGAGAACAGTTCCCCAAGGTATTCCTGGCCTGCGAACGTGAATACCTCTCTCTCTCCGCGGACGAACGGAAGACCTATGACTGGTCGATTCAGTGCCACAAGTTCCGCACCAGCACCTGCTCGCGCGAGCTTCCTACCCTTTGGGACTTCCTCTTAACTGGGCCCCTTCCTCTGCCCGTTCCTGTCCTTGTGGCTGAGCCCGAACCCGTGCCGGAATCCGTGCCCCTTCCCGAGAACGTGCCGGTAGCCGATGATGACGAAGATGAATGGTTTGCCGGCGATAAATTCGGATGACGACACTGGCAACAACGACTACAACGCCAACCCCCAAGGCGAAGACGAAGACGAAGACGAGTAATGAATCTGGTTCTCTTTTTGATCCGAAATTAGAGGCTCGACGTTTTCTCTCGAAAAAAGGAGGAGGAAGTGCGTCAGGGTGAAGCAAGGTGAAAGTGAAGCAAGGAGGATTTGGGAGGGTCTGTTCATGAAAACCCGCGGGCCCTCACTACAGACAGGCCGAGTGGGGAGGGTCTGTCCACGAAAACCCGGAGGCCAGAGCGTCGGGCTTTTTTCTATAGAAATCTCAATGTCTATAGCGTCCACAGAAACCCTGGAACAGTACATTTGGGGGAAAAAGAATAGCCCTGGGTTTGGTACCGTGGGCGCTTGGGGGAGGAAAAGAGGTCGGCCCACGGCTGAAGCCACTCCCAGGCGGACGACTGCACGTGGTCGGGCTGAGCAGCGGTGGGTGGGATAGCCTCGGGCTCAGCAGCGGCGGGAAGCCGTCTGCCAAGGCGGCGAGTCTCGATGCGGAGATGCCCGGGGGAGGTGACGGAGGGGGAGGTGAGGGAGCGGATGATGGCGGTGGCGGTGGCGGCGGCGGTGGCGGCGGTGGCGGAGGTGGCGGCGGTGGCGGCAGTGGCGGCGGCGGCGGTGGTGGCGGTGGTGGTGGTGGCGGCGGTGGTGGTGGTGGCGGCGGCGGTGGCGGTGGCGGCGGCGGTGGTGGTGGTGGTGGTGGGCCAGGGCGGGCTGAATGGACAGGCAGATTGGGGGGATGCCCTCCGGGTAAGCGCGGGTGCAAGACCTGGATGGAGGAAGGGGTCAGATACGCGGGGAAAGAAATCAGACCCAAGAGTTGGGTGTGTCACTCACCACCTCCCCGATCTCCGCAGGTCCCAGAGGTAGGACCTGCTCGAACGGGAAGGTGCCCGCCGGACCCTCAACCACCGCTTTGATCCGTAGATGCCCGGGTGTGGGTGCGCATAGCACGCCATCCCTGATGGTCTAAGGGAAAAAATGAGAAAATGTCGCTGCGCGCAAATTACCCCGACCTGCTGGAGGGTGACCAGCCCGAGACCTCCCTCCTCCATTGTTATTTGAACCAGCGGGGGGGGCTGGAGCGGAGGAGGGAGTTGTTGCTCTCGTGGCGGCCCTGGGAGAGGCGGCGCAGGAAGAGTCGATGTGGCGGCAAGGTGTGGGACTGGGCGGGTTCTTGGGCGTGGGGCCGGGGCAACATCTTCAAGGTAGATTCCATCCAAGCGCTGTTCTTCTGGCGTCACAGGGAGAGCCGCAGGAGGACGAGTCGATGTGGCGGCAGGTTGTGGGACTGGACGGGTCCCTTGGGCGTGGGGCCGGGGAAACCTCGTCAACCTCGTCAAGGTAGATAGTACCGCCGGAAGCAGGGCGCTGGGGAGGTGAGGGTGGGGGGATCAGGTCGTCGGCCGGTGCCGGGGTCTCGGGTTCGGAGAGTTCGCTTGCCGGTGTCCTTCTGCGGCGCGGGACGCGGGTCGCCACTGGGGGCCGAACTTGGTCCTCCGGTTTTTTCCCCGGGGTCGAGTTGACCTTCAACGTTTGAATTTCTCCGCAGAAGATGGCTGATTCTGAATCTGTGACTATGTCTGATGTTGAGAAGGAGGCGGCTGCGCAAGAGGCTGCCCGTGTGCAACAACACAAGCGTGCGGCCGAGAAGAGTGCGGCGGAGGCGGCGGCTCCTGCAAGGATGAGGGAGAGCCCATGTTGGGATCAGGTCTGTTTGATTGAGTGCCGCAAACGAAGCGCCCTGAGTTGGGGCCGGCGGCTTGGAGTGATCCTGACGATCTTTTTTGTGCTGCAGGCTATTGGGGCTACGCTCTTGTTCCCTGATGGGAATCCTCTGTCCTATGCTGATATTCAGGCGTCTTTTGCGGGCGCCGCGGTGGAGGGGTCGTTCCCCGAATTCTCAATTCTATTCGATCGTCCGACGGCCGAGCAGTTCACAAGGGTTGAGGAACTTGGCCAGAAGTTTCATGCTACTGTGAGGCCTATTGTGGCTGTGGCGACTGAATTCCAGCCGGACATCATCACGACAACGCTCTTCAAGGCGACGCTTGCTGGCTTTCCGACGGAGGCCAGTGAAGAGGATGTGGCGACTTGGTTGGGAAGGAAAGGTTTGTGTTGTGCTATGGAGAAGGGGTGTTATGGTTTTGGTAGATTCTCTGAGGGTGTTCAAGTTAATGCCTGCGATCTTTCAAGTCAGCTTCTTTGCGGAGGGAGAAGAAGAAATGCCGAAGTGGTTCCCGCGCCGGGATGCCAACCCGAGATGGCCCATTACCGTGGTGCCTCCCGAAGTGCGGGTCGAGGTGCCGCCCAACAAGAAGCTGGCGATGCTGCGCCGTCGGGATCTGGCGACTGTGCCGGCTGTCGAGGCCTGGTTGGCGAGCCTGACGCCTCAATCCGCCCAGCGACCATTGCCAGGAAGGGACAAGCCTTCCTGACTGGTCGCTGGGACGGTACGTGGTTATTGGTGGTCGATCCCGAGGAACGAGACCGGCTGGCGAGGGAGAAGCAGCAGCAATATGGGGGCCGCGGACTATTGTTCGGCGGACTGTGGTGCGTGTGGCGGCCAAGGGGTTGCTGTGATTTGGTTTGAGGTGTTGTGTTTTCAATCTGAATCTTTTTGAAAACATGCCTTGAGCAACCATTATATATTCATAAAGGGAACGGGATGGTTACGACTGGATTCAGTCCTTACGTACGGATGGTACGTATTGAGCTGGACAAAAACGCAGTATCGTCGTTGGGCCACTCGCATGGGGGCACGATCGATCTTATTGAAGGAAAATGGTGGGTGAAGTGGTGGTTTGTTACACAGACTGGAGAAAATGGGTGTGAACTTGGGCAACATGATCTGGGGCCGGCCTGCGGGTGGGGACGGCTGCTGTATCAGAAATGGAGGAGCTGTGATAATAGAACAGTGTTGGGGACGGACCCAAAGGAAGAAGGAGGCGTGGCAAAGGAAACGTGGCGATCGGTGGGGAATCGGCCAGCCGGAGAGGGCAGCGTAGGAGGAAGAAGAACGAGCGGATGGGGATCTGATTTGGTGAAAAAGAAGACCGGGGGATTGAAACAGAGGAATGGGGTAGAGCGCACGGTGGAGGAAACTGATGGGGCAGCTTGCTACTGCCAGGTTGAGCACCCCCCGGGGAGGGAATCTTCGGCCGGAGTTGGGCGGACGGGTCTCTGCATGAGTTGGCAGGGAATGATGGCGGTTTGGTGGATATCCTTTTTGACGATTTTGATAGATAGTGTTGGTAGGTTGTGCGTGTTCATGCAGGGGCCTTGTTTTTGGAAGTTGGCCCTGATCGACTTGATCCAAGCGAGGGGGGGCGGGGAATACCACAGGCTATGGGCTCAGATGAAGGGGGGAGTGCGAGGACATCGTTATTGGACCAAACGAAATCTATTTGGGGGGAATCGATGGGTGGGAATCTGTTTACTGGCGGCGATGGCTCAATGGGGAGGGACGGGCGTGAATCGGAGAGCGTGGGAAATCGACGCGGCTCTACAAAGCGAGGCGGCGTGGAAGGAGTGGGTGTGGATGATGGAGCGGCGGAGGTTTGGGCTTTGGGGGTGGGGGCAGGATCCCAGCTGGCGGACTGGGAGGGAGGAGTGGCAGGCAAAGAGACTGGCCCGAAGAGGCGGACGAGGACGAGGTACGGGAGGAGAAGGAGGAAGGGGGAGGGGACGTGACAGTGGGAGATTGACGGATGGAGGGATGATGGAGCGACCGGGCGAGTTGTTTGGCGGTGGTGGCGAGCTGGAGGAAGTTGATGGGGTTGGCTTGTCGCAGGGGGCGGGGGTCGGGAGGTACAGAGGAGTGTGTAATAAGTCGGGCCACCGTTGTTGGGTGGCAACAGCCCTCCAGGTGGTGGAAGCGGTGGGGGGGGCCGGGCAGTTGTTCGATGTTGTGAGAGGGGTGATTGGGGGAGACCCGGGTATGGAGCAGGCAATCTGGGAGAAGGGGATTGATGGGCTGGATGAGCTTCATGATGGGGATGCAGGGGATGCGGTGGCGGACCTGCTGAGGAAAGCTCGGATCCCGACAGGAGCGCGGATGAGGGTGGTGCACGTCTGTCAGGAATGCGGAAGGGTGAGCGAGGGCCGCGAAAGGGAGCGGGACTGCCTGGTGGTGCGCCTGGAGAGGGACGGTGACAGAATGAGTGAAGCGGTCCGGAAGGTGGTGATGGCGGACGGACGGGTGCGGAAGAGGTGCCCAGAGTGTGGTGCCGATCGGTGGCACGCGCAGGAGGAACGGGCGGTGGGCATGGAGGATGTCATGGTGGTCCAGGTGGTTCGCGATCGGCGGGACGGCAGGGTGGACCAGTCGCAGTGGCGGGTGCAGCCGGACCCCGTGGAAGTTCTTGGCACGAATTACCGCCTGGAGGCGGCGGCGGAGTTCTGCGAAAGGAGAGGAGGGGGGCGACATTGGGTGGCGGTGAAGAGGATTGAAGGGGCATGGTGGCGCTTCGATGACAGCGTGGTGAGGGAGGTGGGCGAGGAAGAGACGAAGAATGGCGACATCTTTCTTTATGTGGCGGGGGCAGGGATGGGGTCGAGAATGCAGCGTTCGATGTGGGGACCGGCTTTTGGAGGGGGAGCAAAGAAGGGGGCAGACGGGAGGGCACAAGGGGGGACGAAGAGGGAGACGGGTAAGGCGGGGAGAGGTGAAGACCTGGAGGAGCATGAGGTGGGGCAGTCCGGGGTGCGCCCGGTAACGGGGGACTCCTACCCGGGGGTGCCCAGGTATCCTGGGGACGGGATGAGCAGAAAGGCCAGGAAGAAGCGCGGGAAGAAGGACGCGACAAGGAAGAAGAGGCAGGTGGCAAAGATGAGGGATATCGAGAAGACATATGACGAGAAGGCGGAGGAGGAGGAATTCCAGGGGGTGGAGAAGTGGTGCCAGGGCAAGAAGGAGGCCAACCTGAGGGCGGGGCTGCCGGCGAGGGAGGAGGGAAGGATGAGGGTCGTGGGGTGGAACGTGCGTGGGTTGGGGTCAGACTGGAAGAAGAGCAATGTGGCGGACCTGCTGCGAGTTGGGGGGGTCAACATTGCCCTCCTGCAAGAGACGAAAGGTACGAAAGACAACAAGCAACAGTTGGAGGAGAAGTGGATGAAGGGGTGGTGCTGGAGGAGCTCGGTGGTGGAGGACGCAGATGCGCGGCACCCCAAGGGAGGGGTGATGATTGGGTATAGGCGGACCTTACAGATAGCAGTGCGCAAGGTCAGGGAGGTGATCCCTGGCTACTTGATGTTTCTCGATTGGTCGGAGGGGAAGACCAACCTGAGGCTCATAAATCTGTACTACCCAACTGGGGAGGGAGAGGACAAGGTGAGGGTAAGGAATGTCATTATCAGGAGGTTGGAAGAGTGCATGGCGGAGGGAGCAGCTGAGGGGAGGGGCGTGGTGGTGTACACGGACGCGAATAGCTGGGCCAAGGAGGTTGGGGAGCAGGAGATGCTGGGTCTGTATGACACGGCGAAGATGGTGGGTAAGCAGAACGAGATCACATTCGTGCGCAACAAGAAGAAAGGTGGGAAGGGGGAGGTGGAGGAGGAGGGCAAGCAAGGGGGAAGAAGGGGAGGCCAGGCTGGACCTTTGCTTGGCAACGCAGGGGACGATGGCACGAATGCTGGACAATATGTGGGTGTGGAGAAATGAGGAGGTTCAATGGCAGGAAGTCACAGACCATCACATGGTAGTCACTGACTTGAGGAACATGTTGCCGGCATGGGCGGGAACGCTGCGGAGGAAGGTGGCCATCTGCCCGTCCAAGTCGGACCTGGATGCGTTGCTGCGGGAGAAGAGGAAGGATGAGTATGAAGGGATGGTGGGAAGATGCGCACGTACCGGGAGAAAGTGGCGGAATTGCTTCGGAAGGCGATGGAGAAGGGGCGGACCCATCGTTCGAGCAGATGAGTGGGATCCTGCGGGAGACGGCGGGGAAGGTGTTTGGGTTCCGGGACGTGGCCAACACAGACAGGGATTATGAGCCCCATCGCATGAAGAAGCTGAGACGGATGGCGATGGCGGAGCGGGACCCGAGCCTGAGGAGGGAAATGCAGAAGCAGTTGGCCAAAATGAGAGGCGTGCACTCCAGGAAGAGGGATCGGGCGTTGGAAGGGAAGCGCAAGCGCATATATAAGGGCATCATGACAGACGGGTGGCGCCGGTGACGTCGTATGCAACTAAGAATGCGGAGGGAAAGGTGGATAAAGTGGTCACAGATCCGGACTCGGTTAAGAATGGATGGAGGAAGTTCATGGCGGACCTGGCAAAGAGGGTGATGCCGGTGGGCCCGGGGGTGGGGCGGGTGCCAGAAGGAAGGCCGCAGGAAGAAGGGAGGGTGATCATGGCCCCCCTCACAACGCATGATGTTGAGACAATCCTGGGGGCGCTCCCCGATGGTAAGGCGGCGGGCCCGGATGGGGTGACGGCAGAGATGATCCATGCCAGTGGGGAAGAGATCAAAGAGTGGTTGGGGAGGAGATACAATGAGATGTTGGAGCGGAGTGAGGTGCCGCAGGAGCTCAAGGTCAGTTCGGTGTTCATGGCCACGAAGTCGCAGACAGAACACCCTGGTGACCCTGCAGGCAGAAGGCCAATCACTTTGATACAGGTCTTTTTGAAGGGATTGCAGGTGGTGGTGGCGTCGCGGTTCCAAGAATGGTGCGTGCAAAGGAATGTATTTGGGAGGAGCAGTTTGGGTTTCTGAGAGGGAGAAGGATTGAGACCCCAATTGCAGAAATTATGGGAGTGCTCACTGACTCGAAAATTATGGGAGGCAGGGAATTCCACATGTGCTCGTTAGATATCAAAAAGGCCTATGATACAGTGGACATGGACGCACTGAGGAGGGGACTGAGACGGATGGGGGTTGAGGAGGCATTCATCAGGTATGTGGATAGTCTGTACGAGGGGAGGAAGGCCAAAGTCATCACGGGTTTCGGCCTGACGGAGAGCTATGAGATAGAGAGAGGCATTAGTCAGGGGGACCCGCTTTCATGTCTGCTATTTATCTCATTCATGGAGGAAGTGCTGGCAGAGGTGCGAAAGCAGGAAGGTGGGTATATCCTGGATAGTGGAAGGAAGGTGAAAGTCCTTGCCTTTGCTGACGATGTCATGCTGGTCACTCGAACCAAGGAGCAGATGGTACGGTTGGTCAACACAGTGAGACGGAAGGTGGAGGAGGCGGGTATGCAGCTGTCGTGGACCAAGTGTGACTACCTGTGTGGGGGGGTGAAGAGCAAGACGGACCTGGACCTGGGTGAGGGTCGAGTCATCAAGGTCCAGCAGAAGGGTGGGGCCATCCGGTACCTGGGAATTTGGATAGACGAGGAGATGAACATGAAGATCAACACGGAGAAGGTCATCCAGAAAATGTGTGGGAGGCTGCACAGGCTGATGGACAAGAAGGTCCCCCCGAGGTTGATGGTGCAGATGATCAATGAGTGCGTGTCGACGTGCCTGCAATATACGGCGAGGCAGTGCCCCATGCCGCAGAAGGACCTTGAGATTCTTCAACAGCGCTATGCACGAGTATTTCGGGAGATTGGTGGGTGCTTGGGGAAATGTGACCCGGCGGAGGTGCTCTTCTTCCCGGAGGATGAGGGTGGGATGGGTCTCAAGGACCCGGTGGATGTGCACGACATGATGGTGCTTACGCAACTGCTGGGCAGGGTGGCAGACCAACAAGGGTGCGGCGTGATGCTGGAATGGGGAATGCCGACAACACTGGAGGAGCTGGCAGAGCCATGCAAAATCACCAAGCGGCACAGGCAGACACTCATGAAGAGGGGCATCAGGAGTGTGGCTGACCTGATTGTGGGCGGTAGGTTTCAGTGGAAGGGCACGATGCCGCAGTACGTGGAGGCCATCAAGGAGCGGGTGTGTGTGTGGGGGAACAAAGTGGAGACGGAATATGTTAAGTTGGCGAGGAGGATCCGAGAGGAAGAAGTGGCAGAAAGAGATCGAAAGAGGGCAAGGACGGAACAGGAAAAGGAGGAGAGCCGAGAGAGGGCGGGACGGGATAGAGGCAAGAGAGAGGAGGATGGTGGGGAGGATCACGGGATCCCAGACCCGAAGAGGAAGATGAGACAAGCCAAGCTGATGGTGGGGCAAGGAGGAAAGCTGGTGGTCGTGGCGAAGAACAGGAAACGCCGAAGCGGGGAGCCGGGGTGAGGCCGCCAAGAAAGGGAAGCCCGACGAGCAAGGGGGATGGCGAAACGGAGAGGATGCATGTTGAAGCCAGCGACAAGAAGAGGGGGCGGAGAGGCACCTGGACCAAAACGGGAAAGCAAGAAGAGCCGGATGAGAGCGGGCAAGTGGGACGAGGCAATGTGGAGGCGATGGGAGGCACTGCGGGCGGAGTGTGAGGAGGTGGAGGTGCGGGTGGAGGGAGCCCGAGCTGAAGTGGCGGACTTTTTACACAGATGGTAGCGCGACCAAGAAGAAGAAGGACCGGCGAGCGGCATTGGCGGTGGTGGAGCGGCTGTCCAATGGGGCACTGGCTGTGCGGGTCGGGAGAAGGTGCACGGGAAAAGGGCAAACAAACAATGAGGCAGAGCTGGAAGCCATCCTGGAAGCCATCAGGGTGGGACAGGATGCAAACGTGGAGGTGCGCACGGACAGTAAGGTGGCAAAGGGATGGGTGGAGAGGCTGATGAAGGACGACTGGACACCGACAGACCTGATCGAGTCGAAGGCCGAGGGCCTCCGAAGGGGACAGCGAATTCTGAAGGAGCACAGGGGGTGTCCGGCTGGTGTGGGTGAAGGGGCACCAGGAGACAGGGGCATCGCTGGATGCGGAGGGAACAGATTGGCAGACAAGATTGCCGGGCAAAGCATCAAACAGGACATAGGCAAGATGCAACAGGAACGGACCTGGGGTTTTCGGTTGGTTCACCAATGCGACGGGGAGGAGGTGGTGGGAGACTTTCGCACAAGCCTCCAGTCCTTCAGCCGCGGACGCATCTCCAGGGCGGCCCGGAAATGCAAGAACGCACTGGTGGTCATCAATGCTCAGACGGGAAATGGCGGAATAAATACGCAGACCATGCGATGCGAAATGTCGGGCAGACTGGCCATGATGGCAATCTTGCAGCGTTACATCACGGCCAACATAAGATTCTACATCAATGGTGAAGGGGATGGGAGGTGTTGGTGCGGGGCGAGAGACTATACGAACCATTTGGTTTTTGAATGCCCGGCTATGATGGGCAGTGTCGCTGAAAGGTGGAGTGGTGCCAATGCGATCAAACTGATCGCGTGGCTGGACAAGGGGAAGGAGCAGAAGATGCAGAACAATTGCTCCAAGAAAAATGGGTGGAGCCTATGGGTCAAAGTGTGCAGGTGAGAGGTAAGCAAATAGCGATGGACAGACTCTGGGAGCTCATCGAGCGATCGCGGGGGCGCTGGTACCGCGCCCGAACCTGGGACAAGCTTCTGGGAAATGTTCACCACAGAAGTGGCGAACCTCTGCGATCGATATGTGGATGGGATGAGTACGGAGATGGCAGAAGGGCAGACCCACAAGAGCACCCTGCGAAACCAGTGGACGACCCCACGTGGTGTCCTCTGCTCAGACAAGCAGGCAGTTTGACAACGATGGCATTCTCGCATCCTGGGAATGCCGATTTGAGCTTCCCGAATTCAGAACGCCCAGCAAGGATGACTGGTTTTTGGGTGGAAGACTGGATGGCTACGGGTTGTTTAAGGAGAATCGCGACCTCCTCATCTTCGCCAACCCTGAATACAACCCACAGGAAGAGATGGACCGGTTATTTACGGCAATTGGCGATTGGGCGGAGAGCCCAATTGGTAGAGCTGGGAAGAGAGCCTTCCGATGTATCGCGATAGTCCCGTACGGAGTGGGCAAGCCAAACCGGACGCGGCCGGTGCAGGGAATGAAGGCGCAGCATGGAGTCGGTTTGGCGCTGAGGGGGACATGCAACTGAAGGAGCTGTTTATCATTGAGGAAGGGGCTTCAGCTTCTGGCTGCCGAGCTTCTGGCGGACGGGGAGAAAGGTGCGGGGAAGGCCCCGTTTGACGTGGGCATTCTGCTCTTCGAGAACCAGCGGGCCCGAGAGATTCCCGATGGACCCAGCCCCCTTGTGGGCATTGGAGAACATGTTGCGAAAGGAGGCGGGAGCGCGAGGAGTGGAGGCTGACTATGAGGGGCGTCCGAAGGAGGGCGAAGTGCTCTATAACTGGAGGGGGATTTCAGAAGGTGTGGTGAAGAAAGTCGCTGGGAGACTGCGAAGACGGTGCGGGTTTAGGGAAATATACGCGAATGACTGCAGACTGGCAGCAGAGCTGGGGATTGTGGATGAAGAGACCCAGAAGGAGATTGGGAGCGAACTGGGTGGACTGCGGAGAACTATGCTCGTAGCGATCAAGCAGCGGAAGAAGAACGAGAAGAATGAGGAAGGGATGGATGAAGGGACGTAGTCCGAGTGTCGGCGGTGACCGCCCCTTGTGGGCGCGAGCCGACCCATGGACCACTTGGGGCGTTCCTTCTTGCGAGCTCGTCTCGCGAGGAGGGCGGACCGGGAGGTCTATGTTACCCGCGGGCTTCGGCCCGGTAACGGACTCGGCGTAAGCCGGGAGGTATCACACACACACACACACACACACACACTCAAGTACCAAGTGGTGGTCAACCTGCTCGGAAGGGTTGTTTCACTTTCGCCTCCTTACGCCGGCAGCTCGCACGACATGGCTATCTTTCGGGCGACGCAGGAACGTGTCTGTCGGACCATCCCCCCCCCACACACTTGACGATCTGTCCGACGGGTAGCTTGTCTTGGCCCCTGGGGAGCTCATGTTGGGTGACTTGGCCTACCTGGGGGAGGCTGCTCGGGAGAAGGTGGCCTGCGGGCACCGGGCACCCGCAACACCCGAACAGCGGCAACTGAACAACCAAATCACCCAGGGGCGACTGGGACAGGGGCGGGCGAAGAGGCAGATGGAGACATGGGCGGAGACATGGGCGGAGACATGGACGGAGACGTGGGCGGAGACATGGGCGGAGACGTGGGCGGAGACGTGGGCGGAGGTGGAGGAAGGGACGAGTCAGACGGGGGCGCGGAGGCGGGGGCAGGGGCAGGGGCAGGGGCAGGGGCAGGGGCAGGGGGACGGAGCAGGGTCAGGGAAGGCGGGTTGGACTGGACAACGTAGTCCGTGAGACCGCGGGGGTCTATCACGATGGCATCTGACGGGCACAGAGAAGAAATGACATGCGTGTGCACGACGGTCGGGGCAGCCTCCTCCAAAGGAGAGAAACGGAGCGGAAGCTCCAGGGTGCCGACACTCTCGAGTCTCTGTCCGCCGGCTGTCACGATGGGAACGGCTTCCGGAGGGGCCGAGGGAACGAGGCCGAGATGCGTTGCCAGGGCTTGGCTGATGGCGTTGGCTTGGGCACCGCTGTCCAGGATGGCATGGACAGGGCGCCCGTCCGGGAGGACCGCGGTGGTGCGGAAGTTCCTGTCAAGGGTACCGCAAGGCGGGTAGGGGGGGTCCGGGGCTGGGTTGGCGACCATGACACAGAGGAAGTGCTTGGGGTCGCCCTTAGCGGCGAGCCTGGCACTCCGCCGGACTGGGGGATCAGCCGGCGGAAGCGCTGAAGGGGCTGGACCACTGGTGGCGGCTGGGGCTGGGTTGGTGGGAGGGGAGGGTGCGGGGGGGTCCGAGGCCGCACGGGGGCAGTCCCTCTCCTGATGGCCGGACTGCCGGCACCTCACGCAAATGCCGAGGGCACGCAGGCGGGCCTTCTCCTCAAACGTCAGCTTGGGAAGCGACGGAAAGAACGGGCGTGAGGAGGGACGGCGGCGATTGTCTCATCGTCACCGGAGGAGGACATGGAGGCTGAATCGGCCGGGTCCGAGGCAGGAGGGGCGACGGGCTGGGGGGCTTGTTGGCGGGGGCGAGGCGGGGTGCTGGTCGGGAGCTGAAGGCCCGAGGAGACGAGCGTCTCCTTCGCCTCGTGTAGGCGCTTGGCGAGCGCCAGGGAGCAGTCGAAGCAAGCCTTGAGTGCCTGCTCTTCCGGGTCCTCAGCGGTGTCGGTGTCGGTGTCGGTGTCGGTGGCGGTGGCAGCCGGGGCGGTGGAGGGAGCCGGGGCGGTGGAGGCAGCCGCGGTGTCAGTGGCGTGGAAGAACTTGAGAACCGCGGCTTCCACTGAGGCTTCCTGACGCTCTGCAAGAACGCGGTCAGGACGCAGCGACGACTGCGCACGGAGTTCGCGCTTGAAGGCGCGGCCGAACTCGCCAAGGATGGCGCGTGGAAAGCGCTCCCTGAGGCAGAAAGTCGGGAGACCCAATGCTTCACCAAGTGCCTTGTAGCTGTGAATAAACTGGGTCAGCTGGAAGTGAAGAGGCACTGGAGAGGCAAAGGAGGCTTTGAAAGTCAGCTTTTCCAACTCCGCAACGCGCTGATGGGCATCACGCGGACGAAGCATCTCAAAAAGAGCGGAAAAAACGGCTTGATCATCGTCAAACGAATCAAGTGGTAGAGTGTCGATGAGCTCCATTGGCAAGTGCTCACAGAGAGGTGGCATCTCAACATTCCGGTGAATGAGAGAAAAGCGGTCCCACTCTTTCTTGAATTTGAGTAGGCCGTCGAAGGTGCATTGGGACATGGAAAACTCTGGGAAACAGAGCTCTTGGACCAGTTGGACGCGGTGGGGAATGTCTGAATGCAAGGCGGTGTTGGCACGTTGTGAAGATGGCTTTCCGCTGGCGGCGGAAAAGGAAAACATGGGTTTCGTTCAAAATTCGACGAGTAATATTACTGTAGTCACTCGCAAGGGACGTTGGCAATGGCTGAATCTCTTGGTGGGGCAAACCGGGGGGAAACAACCTGTGTGTCATTTCTTCTCTGTGCCCGTCAGATGCCATCGTGATAGACCCCCGCGGTCTCACGGACTACGTTGTCCAGTCCAACCCGCCTTCCTGACCCTGCTCCGTCCCCTGCCCTGCCCCCTCCCGGGGTTCTAGCCGATCAGCACATTCAAATTGCGTGCTTGTTCTTCCCTCGTGCATGCATATTGCCGAGGAGAATCACCTTAGTGACTTTCAAGCTCATTTTCTAAAAGAGCACGCACAATGTGGCAAGCGCGAAGTGTTTATTGAATTTTCAATCGCGCTGAGGAAGATGATCTGGTCTTCCACGACCTTGACCACATTTCTACTTTCAAGAATTCGATGCTGGATGAATTTTGCAAACTCTTTGGGCATTTGGGTTTCTCTTCTGGAGCGCTTCCTTCGAGTACCTTGTTGAAGGGCATCATTGAATCGCTGCAGAAGGTTGTTCTCCAGCTGTGTCTCGGGATCGCATTGCCGTCTGGATCCAGAAACTATTGTCCTCGTTTATGTGGCAGTGCTATCTCAAGTATCGAGACGACGCTCCACCATCTCATTCTCGCCACTCTTCGGCATCCTCAACTGACGACTCGTCTGACCCTCCAACTTCGCCAGAACGTTTTCCTACGCGTACCCATCAACGTGGTGGGGACCGGGACGTGTCCATTCCCGGTCTCACTCATCATCTGATTCATCGGCGACGAGGCGCAACAAGACTCCCCGCTCCCGCGTCCGTTCACGCTCACCGAAGCACGCGGATGCAAAGGGGGGTTCGCCTCGCCCCTCGCCCAAGAAGGCTGCGCGTACGGAGGCGACCTCCACACCTGCCCGGGAGGTGACGCCGCCCCCGCCTCCCGCCCCCTGCCGCCTCGGTGCCGGCCCCTGGTCCGGTCCAGACTGAGCAGGGGAAGCCGCTCCTGCAGTCCGCCTTGGGTCTCGCCCAGGCGGGATGGAAGGCGATCAGGGGCCGTTTGCGCGGGCAGCCCCGCTCCGACCAAGCCGGCTGCGGCCAAGTCGAGTGTTCTGGCGCCCCCTCCACCACCTCCTCCCACTTCTCGCCCTTCTGACCCTCCTTCACGTCCATCTGCTCCTCCTCTTCCCTCTGCCTCCCCAATCTCGTGTGCCGATCTTGGCGTCCGTGTGGTGCGTGCCGGGCGTCCTCCTTCCAACCCGGATGGACCGGCGGTGAGAGACTTCTCGTGGTTGCGCGCGAGCACTGTCTATGTGTGCTACACCCACGCACGATGGTATGTCGGGAGTAAACCTCCCCGTTCAGGCCTTTTTAAAATGTCTTTTCGTTCTTTTGTTTCATGGATGCGGGGTTCTGCGTGTTCTCTCTCTCCTGTCCGCTCCTTCCATTCCATGCGTCTGCTGCCGGTCTTCAGTGGACGAGTGCGTCGTCCATGTTGGTTGGTGGTTTATCGCATGTTACCCCCACTTCGGTGGGATGCACCCCGTTATGAGCTGATCAATACAGGGGTGTTGGGCGGGGACCCCTTTGGGGTTTCTCCAAGTATCCAACACACACACCCCTGCCCCTGCCTGCCCTGCCCTGCCCTGCCCTGCCCCTGCCCCGCCTCCGCGCCCCCGCCTGACTTTGTCCCTTCCTCCACCTCCGCCCATGTCTCCGCCCACGTCGTCCATGTCTCCGCCCATGTCTCCGCCCATGTCTCCATCTGCCTCTTCGCCCGCCCTGTCCCAGCCGCCCCTGTGGACTCTCTGGTGGAACCACGGCAAGCGCCGCCGTCGCCATCGTCGCTAATCCGTGTGACTACCTACCTACCAACCCTCTTCCAGCCTCATCCTTGCGTGAAACCCGTCCCTAAGGAGGGTGGTGTTGTGGGAATAGGGTTGTTTCCCCTGGTTTGCCCCACCAAGAGATTCAGCCATTGCCAACGTCCCTTGAGTGACTACAAACCCTATTCCCACAACATGCCACTCAAACGAGCGGATCCCTGTGGAGTCCTTGTTCACTGAAGTTCGGATGATTCGACAAGACATTTCAACGGGTCGAAATGGAGGCCAAAGGGCTCGGGAGGATGGTATCCTGGGCAATGCATCTCCTCAGGGGTTGGGCTTCGATTGCCCAAATTTAAACTACAATCTTCTTGGTACCCCGGATCACCGCATTGGAGCGCCATGGAAAATGCCGGAGCTGACGCGACGTGACTGAACTTATTAACTTAACGTATTACACCCTGGTATAGGAGATTCTGGAAATCAACTCGCGTCATGCAAAAGCCGAAAATCC
>JAPMOS010000034.1:320000-332248 GCA_027972325.1 Paratrimastix pyriformis | reverse complement strand
TCCCACAGCACCCAGGCCCATGACGCCAGCCCCTCTATTCCCATCCTCGCTCTGACCAGCTCCGCCCCTGCACTCCCAACACAAATCCATCCATATTCGACTGCCACTTCACCCCTCGACTATTGACCCCAAACCGTACACACCCATTTCGCTTTTCAATCCAATTTAGCTCATCCCCTGCTTCATTCAAGCACACCTCCAACCTTCACCATAAATTTCCACATCCCCAAAGTCCAATCCGCTCTTCTTCATCAATCGAGACCACGAACAACGGGCGGGCCTCTTGTCGGCCTTTACACTGAGCCCGTCGATAAACTTCCCAAGAGCCTCAGCCGGTCCCACACCTCCTGGGTGGTCACCGTGACCTGACTTGAGACGTAGGTAAATTGCTGGTAGGCTCCTTGATTCTTTCCACAGACTCGATCGGAATGCCGAGCTCGCCCATCCTGGTTTTGATTGCATCTTCTGATACGTTCAGAGGGACCCCGTGGATCCACCACGTCGGTAGGGTTGTATCCGGTGCAGTGTATCTGATTGGGACTTGCGACGGCGGCGGCAGAACCCGAGGCAGGGAGCTTCGCAACCTCGCCAATCACCTGGGGCAATCACTGCGAAGGGGACAGTGATCGCAACAATGTCCCCCCCCGAAGGCATGGCCTTCGGAGGCCAGACCAGGATTTTGCCTCCTGGGATGGCCGTTCTCCGCAAGAGATCCGAGAGCGCTCCAGTGAGAGGCTATCGACAAGTCAGGATTCATCCAACAGAAAAATTCCAGACCGCAGCTGCCAGTTTGCAACCTCCATGTGGGCCAAAATCTTCGCCCGTGAATTTTCATTCTGATGTTCATGCCTTGCCATAAGGAGTGCACGTTCACGTTCGAACTGCTCATCAGACAGCTCAACGACTTGAGCAGCACCCTTGATCCCAATCAGCCGTGCAACTTCAGGCACATTGACACCTCCTCCTTCAACTCGACAATAGAGAGTGTGAGCCTTCTCACCCCAGAGAAATAAGAATTGGCCATTAGGGATGGCCTCCTCCAAATCACGAATTCTTGACTCAGCCATAGCCAGCGCATCTTGAGGCGTTGTCGACACAATTTCACAGCCCGCGGTGGTGGTGGGTTTGAATCTTCCATCACAGCAAAATTGTTTGAAAGACCAAAGTTGGCGCCCCTTTATACAGGAAAAACGGGATCCATTTCTGAATTTTCACCCCGCAGTTTCGAGGAAAATTTCCCACAAATTTGCCAAAAACTTCCACACTTCAAAACAGACAACCACCACTCCCTCTGGCACCAGCCACCACACAAATTCCCCACCACATCCTTCCATCCCCAAACCATCCTCTGAGCAGTTCCGTCGCGTTTAGAATACGACCAACATTCCATCCACGAACGGATGCCTTTTGAAGATTCCTGAATTGTTTTTTGAAACGACTCCCTCATCCTCTGATTACCTTCAAGAGCCCACCAGAGACATCTCCACACTTTCTGCAACCATTCATTAGAGGTCTTCAAGATATCCTGGTTTCGTCCTTGCCTTATCTTGTTTATTCTTCTTAGGCTTTTCCCCTTTTTGGATCTTCTCCTCTTCCATTTCGGCTCTCTCAAGATAGCTCTTCTTTATCAATGACCGGCAACCATCTCCCACTTTTTCAATGGATTATTTCGCATTCCGTCCCACCTTTCTTTTCGTCCTAATCCACACGCAACATGCTTTTCTCCATCTCTACGTTCCGTTTTTCTGGGCAAGTCCAAGATTTCAAGACCGTTTTTCCATTGAACAACCCCAACTTTCCTTTCCGCGAAGCCTTCCCTGACTTTGTAATGTCTTACTCTGCACGCAGTATTCTTCGTAATTCTTTCAATCGATTTCCATTGGTTTTCAGTTTTCCACAATATCCTCATCAATCCTTTGCCTTTTTATATCCCGCAGGCCAGCGGCAAAAGAGAAAAACAAAAACAAGATGCAAAAGATCACAAGACAAAGAACAAAGAATCCTTCAAATGGCAACCCCCAATAGCCCGATATGAGTTTGCAAAAGCTCCTCATTGCGGCTCTAACCCGGGAAATCTCCTCCCTCCCTCCTCCCTCCCTCCCTCCCTCCCCCTCTCTCCCTCCCTCCCTCCCTGTGCATTTGCGAAAACGCAGGCGAGAAGAGAAGCACACCACCCCGCCTTAGCGTAGCCGCGCGTTAACACAATAAATCCGATGGTGGGGGCCCTGGGCCTATGACCTTCGTGGACGCCAACCACCTCACTCCTGCCCCTGCCCCCGTTTCGTAATTTGCCTCACCGCCCACCCTGTCCGTTTCCTTGTTTTCGACGTGCTGTTTCTGTGCAGCTACGCCGGCCTCATCCCGACCTTTCTCACCGTGTTTCCCTGTTTTCGACGTGCTGTTTCTGTGCAGTCACACCGACCTCATCCCGACCTTTCTCACCGTGTTTCCCTGTTTTCGGTGTGCTGTTCCTGTGCAGTCACGCCGACCTCATTGCCCGATGGGTCGACCTTTGCCATCCCCTTCCCCCGCCGGGCCCTCGTCAATGCCGACCGGCAGACCACCTTGGCAGACCTCGGTCTGTATCGCCCCTTTCATCTCCCTTCCCCCTTTCTATCTCCCTTCCCCCTTTCGTCTCCATCCCCCCTCCGGTCTCCCTTCCTCCTCTCCCTTCTCCCTCCGACCTCCCTTCCCGGCATGACCGATCCTCTCCCAATCCCCAATCCCCATGCGCTGTTCGTGGTGGGGCAGGGCTGCACCCGTCTGGAGTGCTTCTTGTGGTCAAACAGTCGAATATCGCCCCGCGCGAGGCCCTTTTTGGCCCGGCAAGGTCTGGTCTCTTCCTCCCCTGGCATGTCTCCTCGCCCCTGGTATGTCTCGCGTCTCGGGCTGTCTCGCGTCTCTTCCACCCCTGGTATGTATCCTCGCGTCTCTTCCACCCCTGGTATGTTTCACCCCTGGTATGTCTCCTCGCGTCTCTCCTGGTATGTTTCGCGTCTCTTCCATCCCTGGCATAGTCGCATCACAGACTCCACCCCCCATCCCAGCCACCAGCAGGGTCCTGGGACCGCCACGGGCCCGGGGCTCGTCGGGCGGGTGTGGGGCGCACTGAAAGGGGTCTTCGCTCGACCGCCGCCGGAATCATCCCCACCCACATCATCCGAGTCGTCCGATGGGGCGCCTTCTTGGTCTGTCTGACCTGGGTTCTGTCGACCATGACATTCTGAATAATTTTTTTGGATTTAGGGCTCACCCCGTCTCGACCACCAGCGCAAATGAATGCCGCCAGCGAGGGGGGACGGGCCCCACCGATGTGCCAACTCATCCCCCGGAGCCGCAGCCCCGAATCTCGCGAGATGGGGTCCACAGACTTTCTGACTACTCGGCCGCCGACCCTGAGCGAAGGAACCGTTATTGGAATGGGAACGGAGTTCAGTCGAAAGGGAGAGATGACGATGATGACGCACAATAGGACAGATAATGTGGCTCTGCCGCCGGCGGAGGGTGACCTGAAAGAAGGTTTTGCTTTGCGAAATGTAAGTGGGAGACGACTCTCGAAAAATGGACTGAAACGGATGCCGATGTCCCACCTTTCAAAAAAAGCAATTCGAGAAAAGTCTGTAAGTCCCTCGGGGGAGGTCCATCATCAAAACAGTCTCAAAAAGAAGACGCCATGGTAAAATCTATGACCATTACCCATCTCCATAAGGTGCCATGGGAAGTCATGGCATGGGCAAACCAGCTCAAGTACCCGAAGCACCCTGCATTCCCCGATATCAACGACACCGTGATTACCTCAAAGACTTATGACCCCATCACCGGTGTCGGCAAGATCTGCCGCCGCTGCGAAGTGAACGTGAACGCCCCTTGGGCCATTAAGAAAGTTTGCCTCTTCACTTCGTCCAACGTTTCATCGCTCTCTTTTCACAGCTCGTGGGCCTCTCCTCTTTCTTCTTTACCCAAGAGTACACCATCGATTTCCCCAATCGACGCTTGACCATCATCGCCGAGAATGAGACCATGTCCAAGAAGGGTAAAATTCGCGAAGTTTGCACATACTCCCCCTCCCCCGAAAACCCGCAATGGTCTGCAGGTTCTTCACCGGATGCCTATACCCATTAAATGCAGGACCGTTTTTGAGGAGACTGGGTCCCTGGACGTCAAAGTCTTTCTCTTCGGACTTCAAGGTGTCGTGGAGCGATTCCTTCTGAATGCATACTCCAAAACGGCGCTCGAAGGGTCTGTTGGTCTTGCACCTTCTGGATCTGGTGGCACGTGCGGTGAAGGGAAAATGACCATCCATTCCGAACGAGATTCTGTCCTTGCGACCTTGGCTGACGTTTCCCCGTCTCCCTTCCCCGCGGGGGATAGCCGCCGGATGGACGACGTGGTTGCGACGGCCCTGATTCTCAATGCCAAGGCCTTGAAACTCACCGAGTTCCCGGACCCTGCCGCCTTTGCTGTCAACTACATTGGCGAGCGTCCCGTGGAGGCGGTCGTCCTGCTGCACCCCGTCCCAGAGCCGGACACCCCCCCTCTCCACATGCTTCCCCCCTGGGCGCTTCCCCCGCCCGCCCACCCGCCCGTGGTCGCCTCGGGCAAGCGGGTTAAGGGCCGTGTCGACCCAACGGCATTCCAGGATATCATGTGGCGCCGGGGGCCGCTCACCCCCCTGGAGGAGCGTCTCTACCGCCTCTACTGGGCCACCGCCCACGAGGAGTGGTGCGCCCCGCCTCCGCCCCCGCCCGAGTCGGGCCACCCCGACAGCCGGATCACGTTTGCCGGCGGGGTGGACGAGAGCCTGACCGCGATGGCCGGGGAGATTCAGGCTGGCCGGCGGGTGGATGACGGCAGCAGCGAGGAGTCAACCCCGGTGCCGCCCGATCAGGAGGTGGTCCGGGCGGCGGAGGCGCTGGCGGCTCCGTCCCCGAGCCCCTCGCCCTGTGTCGTCTCGCCCTGTGTCGTCACGCCCTGTGTCTCTCGGACCTCATCGTCGTGAGGGACCCTCCCATGCTCCTTCTCTCCCTCCTCTCGCCTTCTGTTACCGCCCACCACGGTGTCTCTTTCTCCCCCATCTCCTCTTTGATATGCATTTTAAATGATCTTCTCCTCCTCGCCATCCCTTCCTTGGGCATTCCTTTTTTCCCCGTTGTGTACTTCTTCCAATTGCCACCTCCCGGGGTTGAACCCGCGCAATGTCCCCCCCCCCCCCCCCCCCGGTTTCATCCTCCTGGGCCACTTGACTCTGTTCGCAGATGCCTATTTTTGGTTGCTTTCCATGAGCTCTCGAGAGGCAATAATCAGCTTTCATGATTGGCTTGCTGCTGATTCCATGTCCGGAGCAGGTTTTTTGTGTTCGTGTGGGGGTGAAAATTCTTCGACCACAAACCCGAATGCAGCCAAGGCCAACAAAACGGAAGGAAGAAGGGAGAGTTGCACGAACAAAGCTTTTATCTTCTCTTTCAGTCAGTCAGTCTCGGTTCATGCGTTCTTCTTCTTTTTCGCTGCCCAAGCTAGACTGCGCCTCGTGCACAAACACAACGACACAAAAATGTCTTTTTCTTTCTAGCTTTTTCTCCACTTTTTCTCCTTTTTTACAACTTTCGTGCAACTTTGGTGGGGACAATAAGAATTTCCCCCTTAGTGTAGCTAAGAATTTGGAAAACCCCATTTTGGCCCCCTTTCGGGCTCCACCACCCCCCACCCCTCCACCGGAGGCCCAACCTGAATCGCGGAGTATGAGGGGGAAAAACGTGTTGGCCCGGGGACAATGGGGCAATCGCCGGAGAAGAACGATGAAAGGGGTGAGGGAAGAAAGAAAGAGAGGGAAGAGGAGACGATACAAAAGGAAAAGAAGAGGATTCATTTCAAGAAAAGGGACAAAAAGAAAGGATTTTACCCCACTCACCGTTTTAGCCCATCTTGGCGTTGGGGTCGCTCTCCATCTTGTACTGGTCGAGAGCCACGTTGAAGCATGCCAGGCCCGTGCTCTTGTGGTGGGCGGTGGCGGCCTGGGCCCAGGTCTCCTCGAGCGCCGCACCCCAGCGGGCCAGCGTGGCGGCAATGCGAGCCAGCCAGAAGGAGCGGTTGAAGGTCCGCTCGGCCTTGTGGTGCGCCTCGCCCACCAGGTGGAAGAACTATCTATGACGAAGCCGAGTGGGGCTACACACTGGTATCTTGGGTTCCCTCCAGGGGGGGCCGGGGGGAAGGTGACACCACACAGAAACATCGGGGGGTCAAGTAGCGTGGACGCTACTTGGGTTAGGTCCGTCACCAGATGGGGGGATGCAGCCGTCGGGTCGACGGGGGCCGGGGGGCCAGGGGAGAGGAGGTGTGGTGTGCCGAACGCAAGGCAAGTTGGTTCTGCAACTCGGCAGAGTGTCGCGTTTCCAGTCGATTCACCCTGGGACCCCCCGGGCGGCCACCTCCCGAACCTCTCGATGGGTGGGATCCGGAGCGGACCGCCTCTTTCAACCGTCGCTCTCGAGAGCCCCCAGCCCCGAGACCCTGCCGGAGGATCAGTGGCAGATTGCACCCTTCACGAACCCGAACAGGGTCGTGACGATGGGACAGAGGGTGCGAAAAAGATGACAGGGGAGGCGGGGTCCGGGCCAGTCAGGGGGCGCGGGCAGGGAGGCCGGGCTTCCCCGGGGCGCCGAGGGGAGGAGAGTCTCTAGTGACTGCGACGACTTGGGGGCGTGGCGCTGGGCGCAGCGGGCCAGGAGGTGGGCCGGGGGATCACCGACACCCTCCGAACGACCCGGCGGTATGACACCGGTACGAAACTTGAGGAGCCCTACAGCGGGGGCCGGGAAGTCAATGGTCTTGTCTCGCAATAATGTAGCAAGGGTTCTTTCCCTCAACGCACCGAGGGTGTTTGGGCTCCCCTGCGAAGCACCCGAGCCGCTTCGAGGTCAAAACCTGATATCGGCCATCCGAGTGCTCTTTCGATCAGATCAACCTGATGACGCAGATGGGCCCCGCAGGAGCAGTGCGGCCTATCCGTGCAGTTGTGAGGATGTAATTCCGTTCGTCGTGCCCATTTTCTCCCTCCGTTTGTCTCGAGCGGAAAGAGTTGGTCGTCGGTCACGCCCGTATAGAACCCTGGGTCAATCCAATCGCAACAGGCAACCAAAAGACCAAAAATGGCCTTCTCTGCCCACAAAACAAAGGAGCAGCTCGAAGAACTCGAGGAAGAGTCCGTCTTGAACTGTCTACGTTGCTATTCCCTTTTCCCAGACCCGCCAATGTCCAAGAAAAAGGACGCCAGATTGCCGAATTAATCCGGAGATCTCGGCATTTCATCTGCTTTACTGGTGCCGGAATCAGCACAAGGTTCGTGTCCTCCAAAGTGACTCCATCAAATCTGAATTGTTAATTCAATAGCGCCGGCATTCCGGATTTTCGAGGGCCTGAAGTCTGAGCAGACCTTTGAGCTCCATTCTTGATGTCCTGTAGGGTGTGTGGACCCTGGCCGCGACAGGAGGTCGGCGAACATCGGCAACCACTCCGACATTGAATGCCGTTCCGACCTTCACCCACATGGCCCTTGTGGCCCTGCAAGCCGCGGGACTCCTGAAATTCGTCATCTCACAAAACGTCGATGGACTTCACCGAAAATCGGGGATTCCCGTGGAGAAGTTGGCCGAACTGCACGGCAATTTGAACGTGGAGCAGTGTCTCAAGTGCCGCCGGGAATTCCTGCGGGATTTCGATGTGCCCACGTCGCGGTCGGTCCATGAGCACCGCACGGGACGCAAATGCGCTGCCTGTGGCGGGGACTTGAAAGACACCAGTCTGTTGCGCTCCCCCCCCCCCCCCCCCGGTGGTGGGTGGGACACATGCCCCGCGGGGATGCAGACATCAGTCATGCCGGGCAACCAGCTGACGAAGAACCGACTCGTATGTTGTTGCATCCACTCTACACGGGCGTTGCAGTCATCATCATCATCCAATACATCCAATCATCCACTCCCCGGGGGCGTGCAGTCATCAACTTTGGCGAGTCACTGCCGGGCAACCAGCTGACTGCCGGCATGACCAACTCGATGCAGGCCGACCTGTGCCTGTGCCTCGGCTCCTCGTTGACCGTCAGTCCTGCCTGTGACATGCCCCGCGAGGTGGCCAGGTCTGGATGGGCGGGTGGGTGGGCGTGATGAAGTCACCCATCGCCCAATCCCCGACAGAGAGACACAACCTGTTCATCCAGCCAACAACCTGACACACACCACACTTCCCTCCTCATTCCTCATCCTCCTTCCTTCCTCCCCCGCCCTCCCATCCCACCCATTTTGTCCTGTTTTTTTCATCCTCACTCACTCCCGACCGCCCAATCTCTCCATCCTCTCCATTCATTCAATCACCTTTTTTTTTCTTTCTGATCAGGCACGGTGTTCTTATCAAGGCACGGCGTCCGGACGATCATCTCTCCACTCTCTCCATCTCTCCATCCTCATTCATTCATCCCCCCTTTTTTTTCGACTCAGACACAGGCACAACATGCTCTCCATTCATTCATTCGCCTGTTTTTTTTTTTTTTTTGTCGACTCAGGCACGGCGTCCGGACGATCATCTCTCCATCTCTCCATCTCTCCATTCACTTTTTTTTTTCCGACTCAGACACAGGCACGGCATGCTCTCCATTCATTCATTCACCCCCTTTTTTTTCCGACTCAGGCACGGCGGCCGGACGATCATCTGCAACCTGCAGCGAACGCCCCTCGACAAGTTGTCTGCCCTGCGTGTATATGCCCGGTGTGACGCCCTCATGACGGCCATCATGGGTCATCTTGGCATCCCCGTCCCCCGGTTTACGGTCCGCTACCATCCCAGCATCCAGCCATCATCATCATCCAATCATCATCATCATCATCATCCAGTCATCATCATCACCACCCAATCATCACACCACCCAATCATCATCATCCAATCATCATCCAGTCATCATCCAGTCATCATCATCGCGAGTCATCATCATCATCATCATCATCCACTCATCATCATCATCATCCGATCATGATCATCATCCAGTCATCATCATCTTCTTCTTCATCATCATCATCATCACCACCACCACCACCACCACCACCATCATCACCACCACCACCACCATCATCATCTGACCTGCCCCCCCCCCCCCCCCCCCACCCCCACCCCCACCCCCACCCCCACCCCACCCCCACCCCCACCCCCACCCCCACCTATCCAGCTTGCCCGCCATGTGCGAGTGACCACCCACCCGGGGTCCTTCATGCGGCAGCGGGCTGTGGATATTGCCGCAGTCGATGCGGATGGAACCCCGGCCAGTCTCTTCCCCCGGGTGGATATCACCCAGGGGCCATGGGCCACCAGTGGAGACCGCGAGCCATTTCAGTCCGTGTCTTCATCCGACACGAAAGGAGTTCACCTCTCCGCCTCTCTTCCCCCGCATCCCCCACAACTCGCTCCGCCAGTATACCCCTCCCCATCCACTCGTCACAACTCATCCATTCATGTCGTCTCTTCGACCTCTTTTTTGTTTTTCCCGTTCTGCTTTCCCTCTGTATGACAACAACTCATTCCACCCCCTCCGTTTCTCTGCCTCCCTTCCCCGACCCCCGCCATTTCCCCAACCCTTCCGCAGTTTCGCCCTTCCCGCGGCGGTCTCCCCGGCAAGTCCCATCACGATCACCCTCTACTGGCAAGGCCACTACGGCGAGCCGATATACTCCTTTGCGCATGACCTCGCGCCCCGGACTGTGCATCTCGACCTCACATACAGCCCATGGACGGGTCAGTGGTATCGGTTGGGTGGTGATGGCGGCTTAGCGGCTCTGCCTCCGGAGGCGGTGGTGGCACCCCCAGCTCCGACCGCTGCCCCAGAGGCGGGTGCTGCTGTTGTGCCGCCGCCTCGGCGGGGCGTCCAATATCGCCGGCTTGGCGGCTGAGGAACTGGAAGATCTTCATTGTAAATTCTGATGAATTTCGAGAGTTGCGGCTGTCTTTCTCTTTCTCTTGTTTTGAGGTTTTGAGGCTCGCCCAACAGTTGCAGCGCGGGGGAAATGGGAGTAAAACCTTTTGTGAACTCTTCTCGATTGCGATTATCTAGTTAGCCTCCTACGAGGCTGCATTAACACGAGACTGACTGACTGACTGCGGCCGACTGATTATTCATCCTTTGGGGTGAAGCAAGCTATCTTTTTGTTCGACCCGTTCTTTTTCCTCGCCGACAGATGAAGAATAAGGGCGAGGAATTGTACGAGCGGGGAATCATTCTCCAGCGTCTCCGCCAACAAGTGATTGATGAAGCGGCGAAAAAGAAGCAAGAAGAGGAGGCCAAATTGATGACCGGGAAACCGCATATTAACCCATCGCCCACTGCAGCCACAGCCCCACCATCTACCCAGTCTTTCGAAGAGCACCAACGGAATTGGGTCTGTTTCGTTTGATGGTTTCATTCATTACCATTTTTATTCCCTCCAACAGCTTCACAAAAAGCAACTCTGGCTCGAGGCTGAGCGGAAAAAGCTTGAAGAAGAAGCCGCGAAGAAAATAGCCCCTCGCAAACTGGTGAATAAAACCAGTGAAAAAATTCTGGCACATCGGCATTACGCCAACCCGGTCCAGAGCTGGGAGAAATCTTTCGGTCTGAACCATCACGGCGGACCCCACCGTGTCCTCACTGTTCATCAACCACAGTCTCATTTATGGAAAAGCGGCAAGACCCGAAACCCGAACCCAGTTCGTCGACATCCCCCTCCGGTAACACCTTCAACCTTTTTCTCTTCACAGACTTTCGCCCGCACATCAATGCCTACTCATCCTCACTCTATCGGGAGACCCCAGTCTCGGAACGCCTCTTCCAACTCGCCCGTGAAAAGCAGCTTCGTGCCGCCGCCGCCGGGGCACCATCCACCACGCGGCCGGCAACTGCCGGCGCAGTCTCCACCACCCGCCGGCAAACGAGCCAATCCCGTTCCCCACATTCCGGCTCGCGGTCCCCGCGTTCCGGCTCGTCCTCATATTCATCCTCGGGATCAGTCTCCACCTCCGGGGGTTCGCGAAGCTCGACCGGATCGTCACGGTCCTCGTCAGGCAGCCCGCCGGCGGACGGGGCACGTGCCCGGCACCCGCAGCAGGGCGAGGCACAGAACAGGAGCCCTGCTGGGATGCCCATGTCCGCGCGGAGGTCCATTCATCATCACCCTGCTGTCATCATCACCCTGCTGTCATCATCACCCCTGCTGTCATCATCACCCTGCTATCATCATCACCCTGCTATCATCATCACCCTGCTGTCATCATCACCCTGCTGTCATCATCACCCTGCTGTCATCATCACCCTGCTATCATCATCACCCTGCTATCATCATCACCCTGCTGTCATCATCACCCTGCTGTCATCATCACCCTTCTGTCATCATCATCACCCCGCCATCATCACCCTTCTATCATCATCGCCCTTCTGTCATCATCACCCAGCAACACCATCATCCGGCTGTCATCCTGACCCATGTCCTTTACCACCCCTGTCCCCATCCGCACACTCTTTCTGCTCTCACTCGGCAGTAGCGCCGGGCAGACCCCGCGCTCCTCCACAGCCTCCCAGCGCGGCCGTGGGGCAGTCTCGCGCCGGGTTGAGGAGCTCTTTGAACTGGGTCTGTCACCGGCCCCCCCATCCTTGACGCGCACGATGGCCAACCATCAACATCAACAACAACATCCATTTCTGATCATCATCAATGAGTGGATGATGATGATGGTGATCGGTGGTGATGATGATTGGATGATGATGATGATGATTGGATGATGATGATGATGATGATGATGATGATGATGATGATGATGATGATGATGATGATGATGATGATGATGATGATGATGATGATGATGATGATGATGATTGGATGATGATGATGATTGGATGATGATGATGATGATGATGATGATGATGATGATGATGATGATGATTGAATGGTGCTGATTGGATGGTGCTGATTGGATGGTGCTGATTGGATGGTGATGAATGGATGGCGATGAGTGGATGGAGATGAGTGGATCATGATGATTGGATGATGGATCATGATGATTGGATGGCGATGAGTGGATGGCGATGAGTGGATGGCGATGAGTGGATCATGATGATTGGGCGGTGATGATGATGATGAGATGATAATGATCAGGATGATCAGGATGATGATGTTGATGGTTGGACATCCTGCAGCCCTCTCAAGACCGCCCTACCCCCACTGCAACCCAACCAGCCTCCC
>JAPMOS010000034.1:197500-315000 GCA_027972325.1 Paratrimastix pyriformis | reverse complement strand
ATCATCAGTCATCCGAACCCCTGGGAGTGGTGGCCGACAGCAGGCAGCAGCACCGGCGGGGTACTCGGCCAAGCATCATCTGCATCACCATCGGCATCACCACTCCGGGGGCAGGAGCAGGAGCAGGGGCAGGAGGAGGGCTGGAGGACTCCACCGCCGTTCTGAGCCCCCCCCCCCCCCCCCCCCCCATAACACACACACGCACGCACACCTGATGTATTTTCATGACCACCCTGTTGTTTCTTTTGGTGAACACATTTGTTTATTTTCCTCTTCGACCAGTTTCAGTTCCCCCAACTCCCGCCCTCGTCGTCTGATCGTTCGACCCGCCATCCCGGGCTTAGAAGAATTGCTATTGCTGAACTTTTGGAGTTCTTTGGGGCCAAGCTTCGCCAATTTCCGGCTGGGAGTATCTCCCGGCAGTGATTGAGTCTACTGGCCGTTTGAATGTGTTCGATCGATTTTCAGCTTTTTGACGACGCAGGCGTTGTTTGGTCTCCACGTGAAAAAGTCGCCCTTCGATCTGTCCTTCCAGACCTGCAAAAACGTTACGCTTTGAAGAATGTTTGCAAAATGCCATTTCTTCTGTCAAAACGCTCTTTCTCTTTTAGATTTATCCTTGGGGGAAGGTCACTGGTTTGAATGGCGATTATTTGATTGTCCAAGGAAGGCAAGAGTGGCTCGATGAGCCCACAACACTCTACAGGTCCGCTCACTCCTTGGCCCCGTTCGCATTCGACGTGCCCTCTCCAGCCTTGACTGTGTGAATTGGGCACAACTCCCCGAAATTGATGAAGAGGCCATGTCCAAGTGCAACAAGATGCCCGTCTGTTTCTTGCTGATGTATTTCGTCTTTACCTCGCTTCGACACAAATTTCTTTCCACCAGGACCTGTTTTTCGGCAACCCTAACCACGAGTACATCATTCGTGAGAAGATTATTGTTCGTTCATCTCATCGATTCGATGATGTCATTAACCCCCCGGAACTTTCCTCCCCTTAGGACCCCACTCAGCCCCCAGAGCCCGCCTCGAAGGAAATTGCCCTGGGTGAGGACGGCACCCCACTACCAGATCCCGAGGAGGAAGAGGAGGATAAACCCGAGGAGGGAGCCGCCGACGCATCGGAGCCGAAGAAGAAGTCCCCATACAAGAAGACCACCTTTAAGGAGGACAAGCGCTTGGCGGTCTTCGTTCATCAGGTTCGTTTTTTTTTTCGGATTTTTTTATTCCCAGGATCCTGGGGGATGGGGATGGGTATCCCACCTCGGGGCACCATTCGCTCTGTTCCCACAACCATGTCACCATCCCCCCCCCCCCACACACACACACACACACACACACACACACACACACACACGGCAGGTCGACGCCTCGACTGCCCTCGTTCCTCGGGGTTACCTGATGGTCAACGCCACCCACAACGTCGTCCTGAACCGGATGTTCCAAGGTCCGGGCCGGGTGGTGGTGGCTATAACCGGTGGTGATGGTGGCTCTTACCGTTGACGGGATGGTGGCTACCTGTCACGGTGATAGCTATAGCCGGTGACGTGCCGGAGATGACTATGACCGGTGACTTGGTGGCGGTGGTGGTGGCTATAACCACGGGGGATGGTGGCTATAACCACGGGGGATGGTGGCAGTGACTCTAACCGGTGGGAGGGTGGTGGTGGCCTTTCTGCAAAAGCAGACCTTCCCCACAACCTACATATCACAGCTCTCACTCACACATCCACACACACACACACATCCACTTGCTGGCAGTGACATTCGTGCTGTCTCTTCGAACTCTCTGTTTTTTGTTTTCCCGTTACTCCTTTCCTTCTTTACTCGACACACACTCGTCAGCCATTCCTGCTCCTCGGAGGGGGACTTCCACAGAGGTCCCCAGCCAGTTGAGCGGTCCGCGGCTGAGTCCGTACTGTCGGACATAGAGGGTCTCTGGACTCTCTCCCCGAATTTCGGGGATCGCACACCAAGGCAGCTCCGGCTGCGTCCTTACAGGGGATTCCTTCGCCCACGGGTGCAGTGACATTCGTGCTGTCTCTTCGACCTCTGTTTTTTGTTTTCCCGTTCCTCCTTTCGACACATCCACTTGCTACACGAGGAACGCCTGCACACATGCGAGCTGCTTTCTTCATCTATCCACCTGCACCCCCACATATCCACCTGCACGTCGCCCCTGTGCAGGCCTTCCCCAGAGCGAGGCCCTGAAGGCCTCAGCCTACATGCACCAGCGGGCACCCGAGCAGGGCGACCGGCTTGCGGTGCTGCAGCAGGAGGGCCTGACTGAGACTCGCGATTTCCTGGACACCATTGAAGGCGACGCACCCGTGGGTCCGTTGGAGTGTCGTGATATATCATCGTGTGTCGTGATATATATCGTGTCATGAATATCGCGTGTCGTGTGTCGTGATATATATCCGGTCGTGATGATATTTGTCCTGTGTACATGTCTCACTCACCCGCTCGGCTGTCTCACCTACCCCACATCCCCCTTTTTCCAGGCTGCTGGAGCATGCAGTACGACGCGGCGGTGCGTCTTGTGCTGCTGCGGAACCTGCTCTGGCCCGGGTCGGTCTTCTTCATGCGGCCCGAGACCTCCCAGTGGGGCCGCTGCTACGTGGGTACCGGTGTCCAGAATACTGACATTGCCTTTATGCTGGCTCCCAACCGGAACCCCGTCCCGGGCAAGGTCAGTCGTCGCGATATATATCGCGATATATATCGTGCGCGTGTGTCTGTCTCTGTGACTGATTGTGTGTCGCGATATATATCGCGGGTGTGTCTTGATGTACTGAACACCGACATTGCCTTCATGCTGGCTCCCAACCGGAACCCCGTCCCGGGCAAGGTCAGTCGTCGCGATATATATCGCGATATATATCGTGCGCGTGTGTCTGCCTCTGTGACTGATTGTGTGTCGCGATATATATCGCGGGTGTGTCTTGATGTACTGAACACCGACATTGCCTTCATGCTGGCTCCCAACCGGAACCCCGTCCCGGGCAAGGTCAGTCGTCGTGATATATATCGTGTGCGTGTGTGTCTGTCTCTGTCGCGATATCTCTTGCGTGTGTCTGTCTGACTGTTTGTGTGTCGTGATACATATCGTGTGTGTCTTGGACTGAACGCCGACATTGCCTTTTTGTTGGCTCAACCCCGTCCCGGGCAAGGTGACTGGACGCCAACATTGCATTCATCCTGGGCAAGGAGGTCATGATGATATATCGTGCACACATTTGTGCCGGTGTCCTGTGCGCGTTGTGCGGTGGTGTTGTCTGTCCGTGCACCCCCCTGTCCCCGCCATGCACCACCGTACCCATCTCCCCTCCCCTTCCGCCCGCACCCCGCCACCAGGCCCTGATGGAGGTGGTGGACGCGACCAATGCAGAGATGGAACGGAAACTGCTTGAGAAGACCGCCCCCCCTCAGCCCGCCGAGGGCGAGGAGGCTGCGGGCGAGGCCCCTGCCGATGCGTAAAGTCAAACATTTGCATCATCATCATCATCATCCAATCATCATCATCATCATCATCATCATCATCATTCATCATCATCCCGTTGTTGTCCTTTTTTCCTGACTTCCTCCCGTCTTCTTCCTGTGTCTGTAAAGAGATCATCGGTACTGACTGACCGGGCCACGGCCCCCTTGGGGGGGGATGGATGTTGGCAAGCATCGTCTGGATGGGGAGAGAGAGGGTGGGGACAAGCCCGTGGGATCGCTCCGACCCCGACCCCCAACCCCCCGCCCTCGTGAATGCGAAAGCAGAATTGTGCGATGATTGATCAGGAAGGGAGGAGGAGGAAGGTGAGGGGTGGGAGAGACAGGTGGTCCGGGGTGAAGATGAAGGAAGGTGCTGCAGCTTTCACGCATCCCCTTTGCATGTCATCTTCACCCCCCCAGAGCCCCCCACGTTCTTACATGTTCTTCATCCCAACCAGGGGTCGGTAGGCGTGCCGGAGAAGCGGGCCGAAGGCATCGGGCAGGAAGGTGCCGTCCTCCGAGAACATCTTGGTGATGTTGATGGTTTGCGTGGCGGGGTGGGCTATGGTGGCAAGAACCCAGGGTTAGATCCGCCAGATCAGAAAACAACAGACAGTCAGAGGAGGTGAGGTTGTGGAAGGTGATTTTGTAGTTGGGGGAGAAGTGGTTGAGGGTGCTCTCCGCAGTGAGACGAGCCTGTGGAAGCCACCCGTGTCAAACCACCGCCAAAAAGTTGACCCTTGGGCAGACAGTCTTGGATGAAGCATCAACAATGGTGTCCTTTTGAATGAATCGTGCAATGAACTCGATGATTCCGACACAGATGAAATACCTGAGAGTCCAAATAATGGAACGTTGGAGAAAAAGCTGCACACGCTTACAGACAATGCGCAACAAATAAACAGCACTGGCTTGTTCGCAGGGAACTTGGCAGGATAGAAATGCGAGACCGCGGCCGCTGCACAGCAAACCAAGCCCAGGAACAACTTGATATCGGTCAAGAGGTGTTTCTCTTTAAACCCATCCTTCTCGAGGCAATCAACAACAGCCTGGTCGAGAACGGTTTTCACCTCCCGAGCATCCAGAATGTTTGCCTGGAGGTTTTAGAAATCCAATTGTATTGGAAAAATATCCAAAGAGCCAAAAGACCTTTTTGGGTTTCTGTTGCGGAGGCATCGAGTCGGACACGACGACGACACGCAAGGTGCAGAAAGATGGCCCGGGGAATCGGAGACATTCCGGAAAAGGGCCCAAATGGGTCTCGCGACCTGGGGATTTGTCCTGCTCATCATTGCCCTATTTGCATCCGCAACGAATAAAATACCGATCAGAGGAATCAATCGCGGGAGAATCATGCCTGGTCAGGGACCATACTCGGGCCCCATTCTTTTCGAAATCAAACCCGGTTTTTCACCGTTCCGCGGCGCATTGTTATTGGCGTACGGAAGTGGGATTCCTCCAATAAATGTACTCTCGAAGTTTGTCCTAATTCCCACCATGTTAACGCCACCATCATCATTCACAAGGTTTATGATGGCCAGCCGACCGATTCGGATGCTCTCCTCTATTCAGTGACGCAGGGTAATCGCATGCCATTGGAAGTTCGCGCGCGGCGACATTCTTTGGCCACAGTTGTTTTTACCCCAGACGTCCGTGTCACTCCCCTCTCCCATGGTACACCCCATCCCGCAGGCAGCCACAACAAACACCACCCTCGAACTGTATTTTTACACAAGCGTTTTGTGCGAGGGCTCTGTGACGCTGACGGCTCAAGAGGGTTCCATCAGTAGTGGCCCCGGTCCTTATGCGAGTCGGTCTTGCAAATGGAGAGTTGCGCCCAGCTCGGTCCCGATCGGTCACAGGCTCAAGTTTCGGGTGATGTCTGTATCACCGTTTGGGTGAACTTCACCACTCCGCACCCCAAAGTATGCAGGATATTGGGTTGGATGACTGTCTGAAGATCGAACCGAGAGGAGCCGATTTGGCCTTCACATGGACCCGGACATGAGATTGCCCCACACGTTCCTGCATGGTGGATGATTGGGGAGGGACCCGCCTCGATGTGCGCGACCTGAAGTGTTCCTGGCAGGGTTTGCTTGCTCTGGGCCCGGCGGGGTGGGACCATGGTCTGAATGATGAATGAATTGTTGGATGATGATGATGATGATGATGATGATGATGATGATGATGATGATTGATGATGATGATGTGATGATATGATGATGATGATGATGATGGTGGCTGATGATGATGATGATGATGATGATGTTTGGATGATGATGATGATGATGATGATGATGTTTGGATTGATGATGATGATGATGATGATGATGATGATGATGATGATGATGATGATGATGATGATGATGATGATGATGATGATGATGATGATGATGATGATGATGATGATGATGATGATGATGATGATGATGATGATGATGATGATGATGATGATGATTGGATGATGATGATGATGATGTTGATGATGATGGATGATGATGATGATGATGATGGTGGTGATTAGATGATGATGATGATCGGATGATGATGATGATGATGATGATGATGATGATGATGATGATGATGATGATGATGATGATGATGATGATGATGATGATGATGATGATGATGATGATGATGATGATGATGATGATGATGATGATGATGATGATGATGATGATGATGATGATGATGATGATGATGATGATGATGATGATGATGATGATGATGATGATGATGATGATGATGATGATGATGATGATGATGATGATGATGATGATGATGATGATGATGATGATGATGATGGATGATGGTTGATGATGAATGATGATGATTGGATGATGGTTGGATGATGGTTGGATGGTGATGGTGATGATGATGATTGGATGATGATGATGGGATGATGATGATTGGATGATGACGATTGGATGATGACGATTGGATGATGACGATTGGATGATGATTGGATGATGATGATGATGAGTGGATGATGATGATGATGAGTGGATGATCATGGCGCGAATGAGATAGAAGGCGTGAATGACGATGCTGGGATGATGGTGTCTGGATGATGGATGATGGGACGGAGTCCCTCACTTGCTCGACCGCTTTTTCTCTTATGCGCAGCGTTCCTGGGAGACCGACAGGCGCGCCCCGGTTAGTGATGATCGCTCACCGCCGTCCTTGCCCGGGAGTGACAGCGGCAGTTCTCCGTGGCAGCGGGCATCACCCCGCTCTTCTCAATGGCATCAACAGAGCACTGGCTCGTTTGCCGACTCTTCGGGGCTGCGGTGGCGAGAGTCCTTTAACGACACAACGTACTCCTAATGCCTCTCACCTTGTACAGGAATGTTTTTTGGTGGGACTCATGTTTTTTGTTTGTCTGGGTGTTGTTCCTTTTGTATTTTGAGATGGCATCTGCCCGCTGGTTGAGCTGCTCCGTCATTGCCGCCAACCCTGTCCGACCTCGGCGCTTGGGGCAATCGCACTGGTCGTCGTGCCTGTGCATCTGCCATCGGGGTGTAAGGTTGAAGAGACCGGGGTTGGCCATCGGACATGATGACGATCAATTTTGATTTTGTGGTTTGCCACCGTTTGCTTTCTGGTTGGTCGCTTTGCCAAGACAAAAGCAAAAAAAATCACAAAAAATTCCTCTTTGTTCCCTTGAAAGGAAGACAGAGGTCCAGTAGCCTGCATGCCTAACAGGTGAAACAGGCTATCTGGGATGGAAGGGTTGTTGGAGGAACTTCAAAAGAAAAATGCGGCTCTGAACCAGAAAATCCAACAGACAGAGGAGGCGGAAACCAGACCACGGCGTTCGCACTCTCCCCCAGACCTATCAGGTCTGCTGCTTCCTTGACATGCTCTTTCAGATCGATATATTAGGTTACACGAGCCCGTGCCTCGCACGCCACACACACCACCCCGATTCGAGTCTTTTGGAACCGGAGCTTGACCCTGGCGAGGAAACTCTGCCAGACGAGGAGAGAGATGAAACCCAAGCACCGGAAGATGTGTTCGCAGCCCAAGCTCCGGCGGAAGAGGGCGATACCCAGCCTGAAACTGTCTGTGGCGTGAATGTCACAGTATCTTTTTTCACATCCACGGTCTCGACAGGGCGGAGCCTTCGGTCGGGATGAGCTGCTTCAGGGACTGGATGGGGTTGGCGCTGGTCTGGATTGCCCCAGGGTCGTGTCGTGATATTGATTTCCGGCGCTGGTCTCTCCGACCCCGGCAGATGTGAAGGTCAAGCTTCAAAAGGCCAAAATTCAGGCATTGGAGGAGCAGCGGGACAAGCTGATCGAGGAACTGAAGCGGAGGGTCTGCCTGGCCGTCATCATCACCCCTGGTGCACTCGACCTGCTCCTCTCCCACGACCTCTCTGCCCCTGCCCCACCCGGAGCGATAGCCGCATCAATGTCACACAGGCAAATCGTGTGGAGTGGTGGCGGTTGTGGTGGTGTTTGCTGCGGCCCCCAACCGGGCTGTATGCATGAAAATTGACGACGATGGATGTGTGCGTGTGGAGTGGTTGTGGTGATGGTGGTTGTTCGTTGCGGCCCCCCAACTGGGCTGTTTGCATCACTGTTAGCACCGGGTCCCCACATGTCACGGCGGCACGGCACGATGACGGATGTGTGTCGTTGGGGGCGGGTTGTTACTCGTTGCGGCCCAAATGGACTATTCGCATCAAAATTGATGATGGATGTGTCGCGTGCGTGTGGTTGTGGTGGGTCTTCGGTGTTCGTTCCGGTGGTGGTTGACAGGACAAGATGTTGCTGGACACACGCGAGCGGGGCAAGGCGGACCAGGAGGAACGGGCCAAACTCGACCGGCTCTCGCGCTCCCTTGAACAGCAGGTCCGTTTTGCAGAGCTGGATGATGATGATGATGATGATGATGATGATGATGATGATGATGATGATGATGATGATGATGATGATGATGATGATGATGATGATGATGATTGGGCGATGATTGATGATGTTGATGATGATGTTGATGATGATGTTGATGATGTTGATGATGATGTTGATGATGATGATGTTGATGATGTTGTTGATGATGCCGCTGAAGGATGATGATGATGTTGATGTTGATGATGATGATGATGATGATGATATGATGATTGGATGATGATGGATGATGATTGGATGATGATTGGATGATGATTGGATGATGATGACTCGATGGGTGTTGCTGGGCATTGCTGGGCGCTTGTTTTTTGTGATCTGGTGCGTGTTGCAGGAGGTTTTGCAGGGTGTGTGTGTCTGTGTGTATTTTTATTATTGTGTCGCATTGCTGTTTTTGCAGGAGGTTTTGCAGGGTTTGCGTGCGCGTATGTTTTATGATTGTATTTTGTTTTCTGGGGGGACAGATGGGCAAGTTGCAGCAACAGCTGGAGCAGCAGCAGCAACGAAACGCGGCCCTGAGCACCGAGCTGGAGATGGTCCAAAAGGTTTGTCGCCCTCCCCCCGGGGTCCCATACAACATGCGACTATCCCCTGGTCACATCCACCTCCGCCTGCTGGACATGCCACCTTAGGAATTCGATGCCCTCGGAAAGGAGCGCAAGCAGGTCGCGGCGGGGTCGAATACACGCGAGTTGCGGTTTGTCGGGGGGTGGCTATCTCCCTACTGAAACTCTCGTGTTCCGCTAGGCTGAACCGGGCACTCGAGGAGATTGAGACCTTGCGCACACAGCTCAAAAGTGCCAAGGCGGACTCGCAGGTCTCCCTCTCCCAAGTTGTTTCTCCCCCGGTGTTCAACCCCTTGATAGGAAATTCAAGCCAAGGCCAGACAGCAGGAGGAATTATTCCGGCAGGAGTCCCGCCGATTTCAGCGGCAAAAGATGGAACTCTTGGCCGCATTCAGAAAGCAAATGAAGTTGATCGATATTCTCAAACGCCAAAAGGTTTTTCAGCTCATCATTCCTCGAGTCGTGCTAATTTTTTTTTTTTTTTATAGACACACATCGAAGCATCGCGACTGTTTTCCTTCACGGAGGAGGAATTTGTAAAGACGATCGAACTGGGAGCCCATCTTCCGGTGATCACCGGCCAACCAACACTTGCAACCCCGACATCAACACGATGAGTTCCCAAAGTCTTAATTAGTTGGGGCTGACTGGGAGAGACAGCGTGTGAGACAGTAACTGTCTTTTCAACCCCGTCTCTTTGCGCAGCAAAATGGGTTTTGCAGGGCCAGCAGCCATCTATCAATCAGCTTGTACCGCGGCTCGAAGGAAGGCGGCCCTTCCTTGGTACAAGATTCTCATCTCTGGGTTTATGGCTGGTCTGTTGGACATATGGGTGTAATGGTAAAATTATGTGTATTTGCTATCCAGGCGTTTATATTGCCGTTGGTGGCACGGTCGCAACCCGTACTGCCGGAGATTTGCTTGGATTCAGCTCGCCTACTTCAATCTACCCTCTTCCCGGGCTTCAGCGATTCATCTTTGGTGGTCTTTTCCCCGTCGGCCTGATGCTGGTCATTTTCCACGGCGCGGAACTTTGGACGGGCAACACGATGATGTGCATCTTCCATCTCCTGAACTTCGACCGCAAAAAGGAGAAGTTCTCATCTGTCGTCCTCGGCTGGTGTAAGAACTGGTTCTGGTGCTACATTGGCAACTTTTGTGGTTCCGTGGCTTTCGCGTTTTTTTGCTGCTACCTCACCGGGCTCTACGATGCTGATCCTGTCAAGTCTTACGTGATGACTATTGCCTACAACAAATCCACCACCGCCTTCTATAAGCTCTTTTTCCGGGCTATTGGTTGCAATTGGCTTGTCTGCTTGGCCGTTCTTGGTGCTCTGGCAGCCGATGACATCGGCAGCAAAATTGGCGCTATCTGGTCTGCTTTCCTCACCGGCGATTTTTTATGCATCTTTGTCTCCCAGGTTCCCGATTCAAACCTTCGCTACAATCGGATACGAACACAGGTCTTTTTTTTGTGGGACTCTCTAGTAGATAACTTTCTTGCTTGTAGCATCGCCAATATGTTCTTCTGCCCCTTGGGTCTTATGCTGGGCGCCAACACCACTTTTTGGATGTGGTCTGTACCATTGTTTCCTTCACCCTACGATTCCGTCTTGGTTCTAGGCTCGGCAACAACCTGGTGTCCGTCACCCTGGGCAACCTTGTCGGCGCCATGCTTTTTGTTGGCCTGACGTATCCTTTCCTGCACGGCACCTGGTCGTTCCAATCGGCTGCTCCCGTTGCGGCTTCTCCCTCGGCGGAGAAGGATAAAGAGCATGCTGCCGGGGAGACAAAGGCTGCCCCGTCTCCCGCCCCCGCCACCTCGGACCTTCATGAAGACCCCCACGAAGACCACGCCCCAATCACTCCGAACCCGCTCATCTCCCAGCCGGCATCTCCCGCCCCTGCCCTGGCCACCTCCGCTGCCCCCTCAGCATCGACGACGAGTGCCCCCTCGCTCGTGTCTGCCCCTTCTCTCTAACCTAACCGGGGTTGGTTTCTCTCCGCGTCCCACATCCCCCCCTCATCCCTCCCCGCGGCTATTTTGTCATTTTTTTAGGTTTTGTACCGGTTTTAGTTTTTTTTGATTATCGGTTTTTGACATCATTCATTATTCTGTCCCCCCCCCCCCCCCCCCCCCCCCCAAATCACATCAAAACGATCCTTCCCACACCGCATGACCCTCCCCATGTCCGTGCCCTGTGTGTCCCTTTGGCACACACAATTATTCTTCTCCGTCTTCTCTTTCTCTTTGGTCGTCCCTCCCTCCCTCTCCCCCTGGGCCCCCCGTGCCTTGGGGCCCGTTCCTCCTTTCTTTGACCTTTTTCCAATTGGCTCATTCGGTTGCTCTGAGTTTTTTGGGGCCCCCTACGCCCCCCCTTGCCCCCCCTCTTTTTACTTTTTGACCCTTCGGTTCTCTCGTTTTTTTTCTTTTGTTGGGGCGTGTTCGAATACGCGCGCGCGAATCGAATTTTTTCTGACCCTGGGGGAAGGGCCTACGAAGGGAGGGAGAGAGCCACCCGCTGGGACCGCGATCATATCGTTGGCACCAATAAAATAAACACGTTTCATAAATCACGCTCTGTCTCCACAGCATTCAACAACACGAGGCGACTCCAAATCACCGCCGGAATATCGTTGGGAAGAGCCCCTTAAGCCGCGTCTCCCAAGCGGACTCCCTCACACCCCCGATGTAGCTTGGGTGCCCTCGGGGGGAGGCTACATCGCCCTCGACCTGTCCAACCATCTCAAACCGCTGCAGGTCCGAATTGAATGGGGCCGTGAGCTCCTCCAGCCGCGGACAGTCGAGCACCAGCGAGGACAGTCTCACCCCGGATTCGAAGGTGATTGGCGGGTTGATGGTGAGATGGCTGAGGCGTGGGCAGGCCAGGACCATGTCGGCCGCGGGAATTCTGTCAATCTCGAGGCTGATCAGCCGGGGCAGCCGACCCAGGGCGGCAGCCACCTCGGGCCAGGCCCCCGGAGACAGCCCCTTGCTGGACAGGGAGACACGCTGCAGATGGGTCCCGTGGCAGGTCAGGACGGCCAGAAGACTGGCCGTCATCGGATCTGTGTCTTCGGGTGAGACCAGGATGTCGCAGTTCAGGGACAGGCTGCGCAGGGGCGGGTCAGTCCCCTCGGCCAGCGCAAATGAGGACCCATCCCTGAGGGCCAGTGCGGTTAGGGCCGGACAGGCCAGAGTCAGCTGGGTCTGGGAAGGAACGTCCAGGCGGAGTACCCGGAGCCCTGCTGCCTCGACCCGCAGTTCGACGCGCCCCCCATTGGCAACGACTTGCCCTTCCAGTGCCTCGAGCCGCTCCGGGAGCCGCAGAAGAACCGCGGGCGGCGAGTTCTTGACTTTTCGTCTGCCCGATTGCAGGGACACTCGGACGAAGCGCAGGGTCGTCAGCGAGGGGCATCCGGCAAAGAGCTTGGAGAGCATCGCCGGGGAGGCCGTCAAATGGGACAGGCGCCGCAGGCAGGGCGGGGACCAGGCCATCAGCTGTGGCAGCCAGGCCGAGTCTGCATCTCGGCTGTCAGGGCAAGAGTCGCCACTAAGAGCCACCAGCTTGGGCATGAGCATGGGCATCGCATTGACCAGGATCGACCGGCCGTGGCGTTCCAGAGTGCGCAGATCGGGACAGTTCAGGACAAGATCGTAGGCCCTTGGATGGCCATCTTTGACGAAAGGGAGGGCCAACTTTTCGAGGGCGGGGCAGGCCAGGGTCAGCGTGCATGAACCAGGGAGGTGGAGATTCAGGTCCACTTCGCAAAGGCTGCGGCTCGTCAATTGGTATGTGCCCTCTTTGTGTTCGCCATCCAGGTCGAGGTCGAGGGACTCCAGCCGGTTCTCAAGCAAGCCAGGCGGCAGGGCGGCAAGGACGACCGACAATGTTGCCTCATCAGAGTGCAGCTTGAGGCGGATCAGGTGGGTCAGGCCACCCAGCGCAGCCAACAGTCCCTGGCCGGGGGAGATGTCATCATTGGTGACGATTGAGAGCGATCGCAGGGTGTCACGACAGGCGGAAATCACCGGGGCGAAGAGGCCCGAGGGATATTCGTTGGTGAGTGTCTCCAGTCGGCAGAGACTCGCCTGATCCAGGCCCCTAAGAGGTTCATTTCTTGCCGTGAAGTGGGTCAGATGCTGGGCGATGGGCCGCAGAAACTCCATGTCCCCGCCATATACCTCGAGTCGCTCCAAAGCGTGGAGTTGAGAAACGAAGGAATCCGGAAATCTCTCGTCACCCAGGGACAAGCCAGGCACAATGAGCTCCTTGATGGTGTTTGCGGTGGGCCCGAGGTCCTTGAAATCATGATCAGCGATCAAAAATGGCGTGGTGAGGTGCAACACACGAAGCTTGGGGCAGAAGGTGGCCAGTGCTTTGAACACCCGGCTGCAAGGCGTCCGGGTATGCAGGAAGTGGAACTCCTCGAGCCCCGGCAGATGGGACAGGATCCGCCGGATGGCGGGCCAGAATGTGGCCGCCCCGAGGATCTCCAGGATGGTCAGCTGGGTGTGGCCACTGAAGGCCTCGTCCACCCAGGTCTCTCCGGCCGGCTCATCGTCACTCTCGCCAAGTGGAATCGCACACCCGAGGACGGAGGGGTGGTGCTGGTTGTGCGGGGGAAGAGTCAATCGGACCAAGCCCTTGCATGGACCCACGATGGCCGCCAGGGCATCGGCGTGCGGGCAGGGGGCTATGCAGAACTCGTCCACACTGGAGGATGTGTCATCTTCGGGTTCACCAAGGGGGACGGGGCACTGGAAGGACAGCGCCCGAGGAGCGCCCCGGATGGCCGTGCGGATGTCGTGGGCCAGGCCAATCAACTGGCAGTAGACCTGCAGCGGAAACGGGGCCGCATCGACGGTGGCCAACAATAGCTCGCGGGGCAACAGTCCCAGTGGGAGGCCCTTCTGGAAGCAAAAAAAACGGATGAATCGATGCCACCCACGAGCAGAGAGATCCGCCAGCTGACTGGCAACCGGAATATAAATGAACAAACCTTGCGAACCATTCCAATGTCATCGGCTCCCGACACCGGTTCAGGACTGATTTCATCATCCCGACGTGTGACGCGGCTGCTGGCGAGAGATGGGCGATTGTGTCATAAAAAAATAAAGTGGAGACCGTTTTCGAATTCTCTTCATCGTGGGAAGACAGGGCCAACGTCAAGGCAACGCGGTGCTTGTGCCGGTCAGGTGGCTGGTGCACGGTGGTTCTCGATGCTCCGGAATAAGGTCTCGGGCGGCAAAAAGAATGTTCTTTTGTCCTGAATCTCTTTTTTCTCTCAGACTCGACAGCCTCCTGTTGCCGTTGCTCCTCGCCCTCCATGGGATCAATGGGGGACCGCGATTCTTTCCGAGGAGGAAACAATTGGGTGGGCCGCCGTTGCGGCACGACTCGGTGGTGGCGCTCTGGTTCCGAAAGCAGACCAACAACCACAATCATTATTCTCGCGCGTCGTGCGCACCCGTGCTGTTTCTGCCAACGAAGATGACCATGATGATGATGCTCGGTCCCTTCTTCTCCGGCTGCCCCCCGAGTTGCTGGTGCCCATTGTGGAAGCCTCTCCAGTCCAGCTTCACACGTACCTTTCGTTGTTGAGCCTCTCCCACTCGACCCGCACGACAATTCGGGGCGCCCCTCACGAGCTGTCCTTCGAGGAGCCCGATTCCGACCTGGCCGAGTGCTCCGAGGGTGCCTCTCCCGTCCTCACTGCCGATGCCCTGGCCGCCATCGTAGGCCCCTGCAAGGGCCTCGTCAAATTGACCCTTCCCGCAAGTCCCCTGCCAAATGCGTCCCCGCCCCTTGTCGGGTGTGGCCTCAACGATGCCGCCTGCCTGCCCTGGGTGAATGAGGCCTTCGCCGGTCACAGCCGACTGGCCGTGCTGCACGTGCCCTGGGCGGAGCCGCTCCGTTTGGCCATTCAACACATCCTCCCGCTCCTGCCCGGGCTGGAGGAGCTCCACTTTCTGAAAGCGCAAAACGGCACCAGCTTCCTGGAGGCCTTGGTCCAATCCTGCCCCAGGCTCCGAGCGCTGCATTTCTCCTCGCGGCGCCGGATGTTCAACGACCCCGTGTTGGACTTGAACGCACTGAAGCCGCTCGGGAGGACCCTCAGAGAGCTTGACATCGAGACTCCCGGCTTTGGTACCATCGAATGCCTGGCGCCCTGCTTCCCATGTCTGGAGCGCCTCACTGCGCGTCCCTGTAAGGACCGGTACATCGTCCCTCGCTCGCTTCCGCTCGATGGCCCGAATGAGGCAATTGGCTTCTGTGGGCTCCAGTCCCTCAGCCTGCTTCACAAAGGCCGTGCGGCGTGCCCCTCCGCCGTTGCTGCACAGATGCTGGTGTCATGCCAGGCCACCCTTCAATCCGTCGAGCTCGGGGTTGATGACCTGGTGGAGGAGTCCTTCTTTCCTGTACTGGCCGCACTTATTCGATTACCCCGGCTCACCAGCCTCCGGCTGTGTGCCTCTGGCGTTCCGCATGCGATTGTCCTGGAAGCCATCTGGTCCCTGGTCGACCGACTGGATCGTCTTTCCCTCGAAGGATGGTGTATCGCCTTCCCTGTCAGCATCACCAGCAGCCGCCTCCGTGATTTGTCCATCTCAATGAATGCTCCCCTGACTCTGGACTGTCCAGCCTTGGAGGTCCTCACTCTCCCAGCATTTGGTTCCCGCCAACCACTGGTTCTGGTCTGCCCCCGGCTGCGCTCCATCGAAGGCGGGATCTCCGCGGTCGACATGGGCATCGCGACGGCCATGCCTGACTTGGCGCGTCTCTGCATTCACAAAAAGCTGGACGACGACGACGACGACTCCTCTTCGAGTTCCTTTTCTGATGATGGTGATGGTGATGGTGGTGATGGTGATGGTGATGGTGATGATGATGATGATGAGGAGGAGGAGGAGATGTTCGAAACTGCCTGTTTGTCCGATCTTCTGGCCATCGCGTCGCCATCCAGATTGCGTCATCTGTCGGGTGTGTGTGTCACGGAGCCGGCGACTCTCCATCGGCTGTGGGCGTTGGGCTCGCTGACCCGCCTGGAGGCCCACTTAGCCGCGTCTGCATTGGCCGATTTGCACCTACCCGCGCACATCCAATTTCTTCGTGTCGCCGTCAATATGCCCTTTGATGAACCCTTTCACCAATTGTCGTTGGAGGCCCCAGGGCTCCGCACCCTCGCTCTCTCCTCCATCCTGTGGGCTCACCCCGTGTTGCTGGCCCTCCGCTGTCCGGCCCTGGTGAGCCTCAACCTCAAGATTCACACCCTGATCATGCTCGACCTGGGTGCTGACTCGTCCCCGCCTCTCCGCAGCCTCACAATCTCGGATTGCACGGACGTCTTGAATGCCAGCCTGTTGAACGTCCTGCTCCGGCACGGCCACCATCTGCAACATATTGCTCTGGCCCATCGCGATGACAGGGACCCCTGGCTGTCCTGGGCCGCGCTGAAAGTTGCCCTGGAACGGTTGCCTCGGTTGGTAAGCCTTGAGCTGAAACCTCCTCCCCGCCGGGAAATGACTCTGCTTTTCCCTCGTCTCCGGCGACTGGCCATCGATGATGATGATGGAAGTCTGACTTCGCTCGTGCTCGACTGCCCACTCCTGGAGGAGCTCCGTATGTCATATTATAAGGTACAGTTGATGCTCAAGCAGCCCGCAAACCTGCGCCTCGTCGAGGGCCCGATGTGTATCGTGGATGTGCTCCGGACCCACTTCCCCTTGGCGATCGTGGTGTTTACCGATAAGGCTCCTTCCTGAGCGTTTTGAGGGTTGCCGCTGGGTGGGATTCCGTGGTGGCACTTGTCCCAGATCGTCCGACCGTTGGCAATGTTGGCCGTCTTCCTTCCCCCGCCTTCCCTCCTTCCCCTTTTCAATTCCGAGTTCTTGCCATCCTCCTTTTGAACATGGGGCGGGCGGGCGGGCGGGCGGGCGGGGGGCGCGTGGTGATGCTGCAGGAACAGGCGGTCTTGAATGGTAATCCCATTCCGCTCCGCTTTCCTCGCCCCTCGTCGCCGCTTCCCCATCTGCGTCCACCGCCGGGGGGTTCTGTTGGTTTCCCCGGGAGGACCAGCGCCGCAGGGCCTTGGGAGAGACACCCCATGCTAGACCGCACTCCGCCTGAATGGAAGACTGCTTCGTCTCCGACGGGTGAATATTATGCTGGAAATTGCGTTCTTTGTCAGAGGGGATTGTGAAAGAAAAACAACAAGGTGGTTTAGAGGAGGGTGGAAGATGGGTACATCCGCAAGACCAAAGTTCGGACATCTGTGAAGATGACCGCGATCGATGCTGAAAAGTTTGTTGTGCCGTTTATATCTCTCTCATCTGGCAATTTGAAAGTGCTGGTACGACCTCCCCTTGTTGGCGATTCGCCTCGGGTGATTTGGTCCCCCACCCTCCGACCTGCCAATCCCCCGCCCACTCAGCGCACACGAAAACTGCTCCGATCAGGTTGTCCCCCCTACCCACACCCCCCGAACGCAGCATAAATAAGGTCCTTTGTTGCGCGCCAAAGTCACGTAGGGGAACCAACCGAGGGGAACCAACCGAGGGGAACCAACCGACCAACAACCGAGGGGAACCAACCCAACCCAACCGAACCGAAGCGGAAAAGAAAAAAAAAAAACGGGGTGGCGCCGGTCGGAACCACCAACGCGCCGGAGAAGAAGCCGAGGCGCGCCATCCATCATCCCCGCAAGGGGAAAAAAGGGGATAGCGAATCGGCAGGAGGAGGAGGGCGCCAACTGCGCTCCCCCGGTACGAAAAAAGGGCTTTACGCGGGTAGTGTGGCATCGGTCGGGGTATGGTGGCACATGCATGTGTCTTTCTTCAGACGAAGAGCCGAATGACCCCATCGGCCGACCCGGAGAAGATCCAGGGTTGCCGCGGGTGGAAGACACACGAGCGGACGTCTGCGGAAAAAAGAAAGCGGGAACGCAGAAGAAGAGGCAGCAGCAAGAGAAGAGGTGGGATGAAGATCAGCCATCATCTGAATCCCCTCTCCGCCTCGTGTCCCCAAAGGCAAGCAGCAGCATCAACAACATCAACATCAACATCACCCAGAGATCATCATCGAGCATCCCTCATCCTCATCATCCTAAACCCCTCTCCCCATCATCATCATCCCGTCATCATCCCGTCATCCTCCCGTCATCCTCCTCCCGTCCTCCCGTCATCCTCCTCCCGTCATCCTCCCGTCATCCTCCTCCCGTCATCCTCCTCCCTCATCATCATCATCATCATCATCCAGTCATCATCATCATCCAATCAATCATCATCATCATCCAATCATCATCATCATCATCATCATCATCATCATCATCATCATCATCATCATCATCATCATCATCATCATCATCATCATCATCATGAGGGGCGGATGCGGACCTGGGGTAATAACTTTCCTTCGGGCAGCCTTCTTCTCCCCGTCCTCATCCACCTCCTCCTCCACCTCCTCCTCGGGCTGCTCCACGGGGACCATCGATGATGGCGGGGGCCGGAGCACCTTGACGGGGACCAGCAGGGGGTCCGTCTCCATGTCCGTGTAGACCCGCCCGTGGAAAACGTGCAGCGTGCCATTGTCGGCCCCGCTGGCGAACAGGGGCTGGGTCTGGTGGAAGCACACTTGGCGCAGGGCAAGGCCGGGGTACCTGTGGGGGAAGGGTGATGAGGATGATGAGGATGAGGATGGTATGATGGTATGGTGGAAACACACTTGGCGCAGGGCAAAGCCGGTGCACCTGTTGGTGGGAGGATGATGAGGATGATGAGGATGATGATGGTATGGTGGAAGCACACTTGACGCAGGGCAAGGCCGGGGTACCTGTGGGGGAAGGGTGATGTGGTGATGAGGATGATGATGGTAATATATATATGGTGGAAGCTTGGCGCCGGCGTACCTGTTGGTGGGCCCGATGATGATGATGATGATCGGATGATGATGATGATGATGATGATGATGATGATGATGATGATGATGATGGTGGTGATGATGATGATGATGATGCCGATGCCGATGCCGATGCCGATGCCGATGCCGATGCCGATGCCGATGCCGATGCCGATGATGGGCGATGCCGATGATGGGCGATGCCGATGATGGGCGATGCCGATGATGGGCGATGCCGATGATGGGCGATGCCGATGCTGAACAAGAATGGTGGTGGGTGGTGGTGGTGGTGGTGGTGGTGGTGGTGGTGGTGGGGGGGGGGACCTGAGGATCTTGTACGGGGTGTCCTTGGCTTCGAGGTCGAACCAGGCCAGCCGGCTGTCGGCACTGCCCACAATCAGGTGGCTCCCTGCAGCAGATCGGCGGGCGGGGCAAACAACATATGAGTCGGGCGGGTCAAAAATCATAAGAGGCACAAGATTTCATGCCAAGACTCAATTACAGCGGATTTTACCACGTTCACTGTCTGAAATATGAATTCAGGATTTTTTTGCGATGATTAGAAAAAAAAGGTCCCCACTTGGGAGACCGCGTTCCCACAACAGCCGTTCTCACTACAACCCAACAGCCCGTTCTCTTTCGAACCGAATGACGAAGATGATAATGTCGAGGATGCCACCCCAGGGCGCGTCCCCGCCCGAAGGCGAGGCCACCCTCCCCCCCAGAGGGGAGGCTATCGGGGTGATACCCACATGTGGCTCTATCCACACGACAGAAACCGAGTCACAACCCCGCAGAAGCGCGTGACAAACTCCGGCCCTGCACGCCCCCGAAGGTGGCAAGCGGGGACAGAAGGGAGACACGTTGGTTCGGCAATCAATCGGGGACGAATGTCGAATTTGGGCGGAAGGCTGGAGGCCCTGAAAAGGACTGGGTGCCATCCAGAAAAGTATGGGACACCGAAAAAAAAAAAGTAGACCGCACCCAATCGTCCAAGCATCTCCTCATCCTCATTCATCATGTCACATCCAATCATAGTCGTCATCATCCAGTCGTCATCATCATCCAATCATCATCATCATCATCCAGTCATTCTCATCCAGCCATCGACCAGACAGACCCGTGGGGTGGAGGGCCATGGAGGTGATCCACTTGGCGCTGGGCCGGAGCTTCTTGACAAGCTGCTGCTTCATCAGGTCGAAGACTTGCACGGCTGCGGAGGAGGAGAGGGTGGTGAGCGTCAGAAACAAAACCACATCATCATCATCATCATCCACTTCATCATCCACATCACCCACATCATCACCCACATCATCACCCACATCATCACCCACATCATCACCCACATCATCACCCACCACCCAGCATCATCAACATCAGCATCACCACCACCACCATCACCACCACCATCAACATCATCAACATCATCGGCATCATCAGCATCAACATCATCATCATCATCATCATCCAATCATCATCCAATCATCATCACATCCAATCATCATCAACAACAACAACATCATCATCATCATCAACATACAGACCAGTGCGCGAGGCGACGAAGAACAGCGGCTTGGTCGGGTGGAAGAGCACGCACATGACGAGGCGCTTCTTGGTGAAGGGCAGTTGTGACCGGCGCCGACTGAGCTGGTGGATGATCACCGTGCTGCTGCTGGTGTCTGACGAGACGGCTGCGAAGTAGTCGCCCTTGGGGTGCCAGCACAGCTGGGTGATGGGCTTGGGATGAGCAATGTCCATGACCACACCGTCACGGGTCGGCAGGGTGTCGGCACGGTGCCACGTGTAGCCTGCGTGAGGGAGGGAGGGGTTGGCGGTTGCAGAGATGATGGTAGATGATGATGATGATGATGGCAGATGATGGTAGACGATGATGATGATGATGATGATGATGATGATCGAAATGATGATGATCGATGATGATGATGGCTGATGATGATGGCTGATGATGATGGCTGATGATGATGGCTGATGATGATATCGATGATCGAAACGATGGTGATGGGGGGGGGGGGGACGGACCCGACTGCAGGGTCATGGTCATGATGATGATGATGGTGATGATGATGAGGGGGGACGGACCCGACTGCAGGGTCATGGTCATGGCCCCAGGGGCCAGGGGGGCGACCACCAGGGCGATGCAGGCCTCCGTGGCCTCCTCCGTCAGGCCGGGTGTGTACAGCAGAAGCTTCTTGCCGCTGTGTCACGCGCGTGGAAGGGGGGTGGGGAATGTGGTGGTGATGAGTGTGATGATGATGATGGCTGGATGATGATGACTGGATGATGATGACTGGATGATGATGATGATGATTGGATGATTGGATGATTGGATGATGATGATGATGATGATGATGATGATGATGATGACTGGATGATGACTGGATGATGACTGGATGATGACTGGATGATGACTGGATGATGACTGGATGATGACTGGATGATGACTGGATGATGATTGGATGATGATGATTGGATGGCTGGATGACTGGATGGCTGGATGACTGGATGACTGGATGATGATGATGATGAGTGTGATGATGATGAGTGTGATGATGATGACTGGATGAAGATGGTTGGATGAAGATGGTTGGATGAAGATGGTTGGATGATGATGATGATGTGTTGATGATGATGATGATGTGTTGATGATGATGATGCAACGGTGACGGACGCGGCGATGGCGATGATGGGATGGACGGGGTTCCACGCAACGGCCTCCGCGTCGGCCTCCAGCCGCAGCAGCCGCAGGCAGCGGCCCGTGGGAATGTCCCACACACGCACCGTCCGGTCGCGAGAGCCTAGGGGGTGACGACGACGAGGATGATGATGATGATGATGATGATGATGATGATGATGATGAGACAGCGGCCCGTGGGAATGTCCCACACACGCACCGTCCGGTCGCGAGAGCCTGGGGTGGGTGATCATGGTGGTGGTGGTGGTGAAGATGATTGGACGATCTGATGCTGATGATGATGCTGCTGATGCTGCTGATGCTGCTGATGCTGCTGCTGATTGATGATGCTGATTGATGCTGCTGCTGCTGCTGCTGCTGCTGCTGATGCTGCAGGATCGGGATGACGACGATGATGATGATGCTCAGTGTGTAGGTGGTCATCATCATCATCATCATCATCATCATCATCATCATCATCATCATCATCATCATCTCCCTCGTCGTCGTCGTCGTCATCATCATCATCATCGGTCATGGTGGCGGCGGTGGCAGGAGTTGGGTGGAGGTGGCGGTGACAAACCTGAGGCGATGTACTGGCCGGTGGGGTCGACGGAGAGGGCCGTGATGGCGGCACCGTGACCGAAGAACTCCAGCGTCATAACCTATACAGACAGGTGTAGACAGAGGCAGACAGGAGAAGCATTACGGACAGACAGACGGGCCCACCGAGAGAACGCATGGTGAGACGAGGGAGGGGAGTGGGTGGTGGAGGGGGAGGGGGAGGGGGAGGGGAGTGGGTGGTGGAGGGTGGGTGGTGGAGGGGAGTGGGTGGTGGAGGTGGGTGGTGGAGGGGAGGGAGGAGGGGAGGGAGGGAGGGAGGAGGGAGGAGGGAGGGGGAGGGAGGGAGGGAGGGAGGGAGGGAGGGAGGGGAGGGGAGGGAGGGAGGGAGGGGAGGGTGGTGGAGGGAGGTGGGTGGTGGAGGGAGGGGAGTGGGTGGTGGAGGGAGGGGGAGTGGGTGTGGAGGGGGGGAGGGGGGGGGATGGGGTGATACCGACCTGGGGAAGGCAGCAGATCCTGCGGGTCGGGCAGCTTGGGCAGATCCTCAGGGTTGATGTGAAGCTGTATGTGTGTGTGTGTGGGGGGGGGGGGGGGGGGATGGACGGAGGCGTCAATGAGCCAGAGTGGCGGCGTGCAAAGCGCAGAGGCGAGTGAGGATGGGGGGGGGGGGGGGGGGTGAGTCCCAATCATCATCCCAATCATCATCCCAATCATCATCCCAATCATCATCAATCATCATCATCATCATCATCCATCATCATCCATCATCATCATCACCCATCATCATCCAGTGGAGGGGAGGGGGAGGGGGAGGGGAGCGACCTTCTCCTTGAGGACGCGGGGAAGAGGTACAGGTCAAGGTCCCGCTGGAAGCGTTCCTTGATGAAGTCCTTGTACCCCGGTACTTGCCGCATGGCAGCATACCTGGGGGTGGGGGGGGGGGGGGGGTATGTGGAGGGATGATGATGATGACTGGATGATGACTGGATGATGACTGGATGATGACTGGATGATGACTGGATGATGACTGGATGATGACTGGATGGTGGTGGTGGTGGTTGTGATGATGATGATGGTGGTGGTGTGTGGTGGTCTGCGTGTGTGTGTGTGGGGGGGGGGGGGGGGATGATGTGCGGATAACCCCGGGGTACAACCACCAATGTCGACATACCCCCCAAGGCCCACACGCAGCAGCCAACCCCACCCCACCCACCACACGCCCGCATCCGCGCGAGCAACGGAAGGGAACGGAAGCGGAACGGTAGGGAACGGTAGGGAACGGTAGGGAACGGAAGCGGAACAGACATTTGTGGGAGGAAGGGATATTTGCGGTCGTACGGGTTGGCCGCTTCCCATTCCTTCTGCTCCTCGGGGGTGAGCAGATATTCCGGCGGCGGGTTGTACGACTCGGCGTGGTCTGGCGGGGACAAATAATTTGGTGTGGATGTGACCGGTGGGGAATGCAGACCAGGGAGCTTAATGGGCGGAGGGGGCAACCGCTTCGACCGGGCCTCCCATTCGGCCGGGTCTGTGTCGTCCGTCCACAGGTTATAGACGTCGGGCTTCTCCGGAATTTTGTGGTCGTAATCGCCGCGTCTGATCTTGCGAACCAACTCGATCACCTTCTTGGCTTCCCACTTGGAGGGGATGAAACGGGACTTGGGCTCGGGGAGATTGATGACGGGGAACCGAGAATCGTACGGGTAGAGGTCAGTCAGGTCCTGCATGCGTCATATTGCTGAGTCGGTGTGAAAGTGCGAGAGACTCCCAGACCATTTCCTCGCCAACATTGGAAGAATAGTACTTGCCCTCCTGAATACGGAAGAGCATATCAAGCTCCTGATCAGAGAGCACCGTTTCCTCACCAGTTTCTTCATCAACCACAGTTCGTCTGAAAAAATCGAGCGATTGTTTGATGGTTACCCAGTTTTATCCAGGGGACACGCAAAAAAGACAAACCTGAAGTTGGGATCGATAACCTTCTGAAGCTGGGTGCGCAGGCCCGAACCCTGTTCCATCTTGTTCTTTATAACCGCGGCACAGAAGGTTCAGCCGAAGCCGGCAAAAAAAAAAAATAAAGATCGTGGACGAAGAGGAAGAAGGGTCACAGATGGGGTGCGTTCGATCGAGCGCTTTGAATACAATGGAGTCGGACAACCCATGAATCACCACCCCGACTGAGTGAGACCATTTGGATGTCGCCGCGGAGTCTTGCCGGCCCATCTGACCTCCATCTACATCAGAGAAGCGGAACAGTCGGAAGAAGAGAGGCGGATTCGGTCAGTTGTTCCACCACCCCAATGAAAAAACCAATGCGACTTTCCATCATCCCGCCTGCGATTGCCTGTCGAGCATCGAGCTGGTCATCCCCCTCAGAACTGCTTCCGCCTGATCTCGTCGATCGGTTGGAGCGCCTTGACCTTGTTCACCTCGACAGCACCGGCCCGGATCCCGTACGCATCGCGAGTCGGCGCCTTCAACAATTGTTCAAGTGGGGATCCGCCGGGCTTGCCTTGGACTGTCCCGCCCTGGTCGAACTCCGGGCGTCTCCATGCGCTGCCCTCGGCTCCGTACCCTTGTCCTGCCCGCCGAGTGCCTTGACGGGGTGGACTACGCTCTGCCGAACCTGAAAGTCTTCGCACCCGATCGGCGTCTGATGAGGGAGGCGCCTGTGCTAAACCCGGCCTGGCTGCTGGCCGGGTCGCCCCGCCTGCGTTCTCTTTCCGGGGTCTGCCTGACCCGGCGTGACCTGCTCGCCAGGCTGGGCGCCTGTGGGTCGCTGGTCCGCATGGAGGATCTGCACCTGGACGTGACCCGGCTCCCCAACCCGCTCACCCTGCGGCTGTCGGGCCAGGTGGAGTTCTTGGATTTGCACATTGAGCGAAGGGATCGGAGCCGCGCCGGTCGGCGGACACTGGATCTGCACGTGGAGGCCCCGGGACTCATGAATCTCTTTCTGGAGAACGACGCGGAGCTGCCCTTTACCCGGATTCGCATCCGGCTGGGCAACTGCCCGGCCCTCGTTCACCTCGACGTCCGTTCGGAGATCCCGATTTCTCTCCAGGTGGACGAAGGAGGGTGCACCGCCCTGCAGCCCCGCTGGCTCTACGCGGAGTGCCTCGAGGGGGCCAGCATGCTCGACTTGCTGGCTGGGCACGGGGCCCGTCTGCACACCATTGCGGTGTCCCCCCAAGCGGTGGACGACTGGCCGAAGCTGATGGAGGCCCTCTCCAGGCTGCCCCGGCTGACCGATCTCGATCTGGATGTCACAGGGTCGACCTGCGACATATCGCTGAACTGCCCCCAACTGCAGTCGCTCGGCTTGGCCGGGGTACATGCCGGGGCCAAGGCCGTGCTGGCCTGCCCCTTGCTGAAAGAGCTCAGGGGCATTGCATACCCGAGTCGACAGCTGGAGCTTGCGATGCCCGCACCCAACCTGGCCCCTCCGTCCTCCCCGACAATCGACAATGAGCTGCTTGATGCCGAAGAAGATGAGTGATGATGCAGTGTGCTCCCTCTCTCTGCGGTATTTCCAGTCTCCCTCCCCTGTGCTGCCTGGGGTGCAGACAACAGGGGGCATCTCGGCTGTGGGCTTCGGTTTTTTCTTGGTTCTCTGTTTCATTCGATTATTCTCGTTTACACGTTTTTCTGATTTCGGAATCGTCTCCTCGCACACACCACACATGCACACACATGGTAAATGGTGGGAGGTGTTGGTCAACCCGGATTGTTTCCCGGGGGGGGGAGGGGGGGGGGGGGGGGGGGGGGGAGGGGGGGGGAGGTGTCGGTGTTGTCGGGGATGAACCAACAGCCGCCTCAAGAACGGGTTAACACATTGACCACACATGACCACATGACCACGGGCTTCGGGGAGGGGGGGAGTTAAAAAGTCATGTCGATGGGCTCAATCATTATGGTAAAAACTGTTCTTCTGGCAAACTCTCCCAATCTCTCCCAAGCTTGTCAGCATACAGCGGTTGTTGTCGATTGCCCTTGACTGCGAAGTCCTTGTTGGAGAAGAAAAATCAGGGGACGGAAAATTGGATGGGGGGGGGGGGAGGCGCAGCTTACTGGGTGCAGGTCGGAGCAGGTGGGGCGGCGGGCGCAGGGTTGAGAAGCAACTGGATCAGGCGCTGCTGGCGGGTTTTGAGGAGCGCCTTGTCGGGAGAAGTCCTGGAGAAAGAGGGAAAGGAGAAAAAAATGATGTTTGGATAGTGAAAAAAACGCCCGCTGTGGGAGTTGAACCCACGACCACTAGATTAAGAGTCTAGCGCTCTGCCATTCTGAGCTAAGCGGGCTGTGATAAAATTGGAAACAGTCAGCCGGCTCTCTCATTCTCATTGGGCAGGAAAACTTCAAAGAAAATCGAAAAAAGAATTCGTCGCGAGCAGGATTTGAACCTACGCGGGGAAGCCCCAAGAGATTTCTAGTCTCTCGCCTTAACCACTCGGCCATCGCGACTTGATAAGTGAATTACGGGTTGGACCTTTCTTTTTGTACATTTTGAAAAAGTTCGAACCTTGCCCCATTGTCCTGCTGCTGCCGAGTTTTTGTTTTTTTCTCAACAATTTGTTCAATCTGATCACTCTCTCCACCCACCAAAGACGGACCAGTTCGTATCGACCGTAAGAATATCGGCTGCCTCGTCTGACATCTCATCCAGAACCCCCGCCAGCTGCAATGCAGTCTCGCGGCGGACGGTGGGGTACTTGTGGCACAGCAGTTGGAGCAGCAGGCCAAGCGCCTCGGCACGGGTCGGATCCGGATAGCCAACCAGCACACCCAACCTGCGCATCCCCCGGGAAAATCATTCATCACCACCCAATCACCCAATCACCATCCAACCATCATCATCCAACCATCATCAACCCACACACACAGCGGCAATGCAACAGGCCGTGATTACCCACACACACACGCACACACATAAACACACACCACACGTCCATGCCCATTCACTTAGAGGTACCCACGGACAATGGGATGGCCGCGTTGGCCTTGTGTCTCGCCAGACCCACAAAGTGCCTGCCCACATGCCATACACACACAGAGGGACCCACGGACAATGGGATGGCCGCGTTGGCCTTGTGGATTGATCCGCCCCAGACCCACCGGCCGGGGAGGCCGCTCGGGGGCGGCATTTGAAGCTGGCCCCGCAGGACGCGGACAAAGTCGGTTGGGAAGGAGGGCGGCGGGGAGGCGAGTCGGGTGGCCTGCGAGGCACAAAGAGAGATGACAGATTGGGCGATTGAGAGGAATGGTGACGGTGAGAGGGGGAAGGTGGCGAGGAGGCACACAGGGAAGGGGAGATGTGGTGATGAGTGGAGGGTGAATGGATGATGATGATGATGATGATGATGATGATGATGATGATGATGATGATGATGATGATGATGATGATGATGATGATGATGATGATGATGATGATGATGATGATGATGATGATGATGATGATGATGATGATGATGATGATGATGATGATGATGATGATGATGATGATGATGATGATGATGATGATGATGATGATGATGATGATGATGATGATGATGATGATGATGATGATGATGATGATGATGATGATGATGATGATGATGATGATGATGATGATGATGATGATGATGATGATGATGATGATGATGATGATGATGATGATGATGATGATGATGATGATGATGATGATGATTTGGGTGATGATGATGATGATTTGGGTGATGGTGATGATGATCGGATGATGATGATGATCGGTGATGATGATGATGATCGGATGATGATGATGATGATGATGATGATGATGATGATGATGATGATGATGATGATGATGATGATGATGATGATGATGATGATGATGATGAGTGTCTTGTGTGTGTGTGTGTGGGGGGCAAACTGCAGCACGGCCGGGTGCCCGTAAACTCGTTCGGCGGTCTTGAGCAAGGGCAGCGCCACCCGCTCGTCCGTTCGGCTCGCATCGAGCAGCCGGGTCAACTCAGCACACAGGATGGCAGGGCTGTGATGTAAAACACATGAGAAAGAAAAGGAAATGTGATAATGAGCAGCCGGGTCAGTTCGGCACACAGGATGGCAGGGCTATGATGGTGAGAGACAGAAAAAACACAAAGATGATGAGCAGAAATCTCGTGAACACAAAGGAGGATCGCAGGACTATGATGGTGATCGACATTGAAACACACGAGAAAGAGGAAAATGTGATTACGTCTGAGCAGCCGGGCCAGCTCAGCACGCAGGATCAGCAGGGCTGATGGTGAGAGAGGGAAAGGATTATGACACTTGTTTGTTTTTTGTTTTGTCCCATAATTAAAATCCAATATGGCAGCTCTCTTTTGGGCTGTTGCTTCCTCCCCTCCCCGAAAGCAGCGATGGGCCATCGAAAGCTCACCCCAGCAGCCATCACGAGTACACGACTGACGAGGTGCCATGCCCCCAAACGAGAGGACTGGGCGTTCAACCCATGCACCTGCGAAAGTCGGACAGAACACATTCAAACAAATTCTGTGCGCACCTTATGAACGGGGGAGCGCGGGTGTGCGGACCTCACGGGAGGAAGGTCGGTCGCAGATGGTGCGGGCTGTTCCGAGGCCCAGATGTATGCTTGCAAGGCCTCCCATGCCCCGCGGGCAGTGGACTCCGTCAGGCCGCCGATGCTGATCAGGAAGCCTGAGAGACAGACAGACAGCGCCGCCCCCCCCGCCACCCGCCAGGGAGGAAATCGAATCGCGGTGAATAGAGTTGCACGAACGTTGGAAAAAAGGAGAAAGAAGTGGAGAAAGAAAAAAAGAAAGTGAGAAAGAAAAAAGTAAATTTTGGTTTGTAGTTGTGTTTGGGCACGAGGAGCGGTCTGGGACTCGAGTTGGGCGGTCTTTCTTGGGCCGAGAAAAAAAAGAAGAAAGAACAGTGGAGAAAGAAAAAAGAAGAAGAAAGCAACTTTTTTCGTGCGACTCTAATTCACCAATTCTCGACGGGGGGTGATATCACCTCATCTCCCGCGATCACGCGGTGATACCCATGTGGCTGTCACCTCACATCTGCCAGTGATGCCACATTTGGCTGCTGTTGATGATGACGGTGTGACTGGGACCGCCCGTTCTCGCCGTGTCGTCCGCTTGTGCCCCATTGATTATGTGCTGGTGGGGCGCGTCCAAGGGAGTCCCCACGGGTCGTCAGCGCGCAGATCACGGTGTCAAATGAATGTAGGTGCGGCGCAACACTCCCAAATTGTCCTCGTGGAGGTGTGGAACGGGCTACGTGATCACCACACGTGATGTCGGCACAAACACGGACCCATGACGAGGGCAGGGCGGTACGGGGCCAGCCCCATGAGGGGCACCATCACGGGGAACGTGACCCGGGGTGCGGACAGGTCGACAGTACCCACGACCAGATCTGCTCCCCCGCTGCCCGACGGCGCCGCGCTGTGCATGAGAACGGGTGGAAAACGGGTGGCAGAGGAATGTGAGGAGAGGTGGTCTGGAAGCAATTTCTAAAAGGACGCGACAGAATCAGAAATTGGCCTGCGCCCTCGCAAATACACAGCATGTTCTCTCTGGCGCGACCGGGAAAACCAGATGAATCAGAGAATTGTCGAATTGCCTGTTTGTGTTTCATGCCGACGACCATCAGAACCGTCTGCCCGAGGCAAACGCTCGTTGTTTGTGTCGGAATGGGAAAAAAAAGGCAGATGCCAAAGAAACCACACAGACCACGCCGATGCGTCGCGGAGGCACAGCCCCACCTCACCATTCCAATAAACAACAAAAAGCGCGCACAGACCATGCCACAGCATCACCATCGCCGGGCTGTGCGAGGGCAGCCCCAGCCTCACCATCCTCTCCGTCCCCCTCCTGGGCATCCTCCTCGGGCGTCCCACTCAATTCATTCGCTGCTGGGGCGGGCGCGGCTGCTGCCGGGGCTGAGGCACTGACGATGGCGGGCTGTGTGTGGACAACGAACAGCAAGGGACGAAAATATCGTGAAATGAGGGACGGCTCGGACTGTGGGGCTTCGGTGGCGGGCTGTGTGAGGACGGTGCAACAGGATGAGATGGGACGAAGAAACGTGAAAAAGAGGGATGGCTGGGACCATGGGTCACTCCGTCGAACCACGAACAGAGACACAAACACACACACACACACACACACACACACACACACACACACACACACACACACACACACACACACATGATGATCTTTGAGCCTGTTGGGTATACAGTGCTAAGAGGAAAAAAAACGCACGCACGAAATCTTACTGGCGGCGTCCTCCTCCTATCGCGCTGTCGTGGCTCGTCCCACCCCTGCGCGGATCAGGGCGACCCGTGAAGGTGTCGTAGGGGGGGATGGAGAAATCCACTTGGGGCTGCGGCCGGGCGGTGGATCTGGGTGCTGGCTCGGTCCCTGCGGTCACTGTCGCGCATGAGGAACAGTGCCAGTATGCTCCGCGTCAAGTCCCCGCTGATCCTCCGCAGGGCCTCGCAGAGCGTCTTGTGTTCAGTGCCAGGGACGAGCTGGAGGAGGTCCCGAACCGACTGTCCCGGGATGCACCCGGTGGCCCCGAAGAGAAGGGCTCGGTTGTCGAACCCCGCCGCCTGGCAGTAGCCCCGATACTGGGCGAGCTTCCCGTCCCGCGCTTTTGCCAGGTCCTCGTCCCGCACGGCAGTGGTGACGGCCAGCTCGATGACAGTGGGGGTCTCCGGCCCTCCCTCGCCGGGGCACACCAGCAGGTCGGGTCGGAGGTGGCGCAGGTGGGCCGGGATTCGCGCCTGGAGCTCCTCCGGGATCTGGGTTGCCTTGCGTGCGTTGGCTGCCGAGTCGTGGACGACCACCTTCAGGCCGGCGGCCGTGAGGGCCCTGGCCAAGGCCCGGAGCACCTGGTCATGGCGCTTCACATAGAATAGCCGGAAGTGGCGGCAGCCCCAGGAGGTGGCTCTGGGTCTCCACGGTCCCGCACCCGAATGGACAGAGCGCGGATCCCCGGCCCCCCCCGAGCCGGGCCTTGACCTGATTGACCCCCCAGAAGGCCTGGCACTTGGCTGCACACAGCTTGCGCACCGTGGAGAGTGGCTCGCCGCGCCTGGTCCACCAGGTGTTGCTGACCCGGGCCGAGATGGGTTCAAGTGGGTGGTAGGCGTACGGACACGCCAGCCAGTCGCGTGCCTCCTCCTCCTCGTGGGCCAGCCTTGCCAGGGTCGTGAGCAGTGAGCGTGTGAGGAATTTGTGCGAGAAGGGCAATGGGGACTCGGCTGGGCCTGAGGGCCACTGGGCGGGGCCGATTGGGCCGCAAAGCTCTTGTGTTGGGAATGTGGCCTGGATGCCCCCTCTGTCTGGTGGTCCCCCGAGGCGCGCCGCCTCAGCCAGGCGGTCGGCCAGCTGGTTGCCAGGGATGGAGGGGATCACCAGGGCCCCCGGGATCCGGTCCACGTGCGCCGGGACGTAGCGGAGGACCACAGGCTTGGCCACTTGGAGGGCCTCCCGGAGGGCCAGCACCCGCGCGTGCGCAAACTGGATTCGCGTCCACCCCGCCGCAGCGCCCAGGGCATACTGGCTGTCCGCACAGATGGCCACCGGCTGGTGTGGGAGGAGGCGCCCGTCGGCCCGGGCGGACTTGATGGTGGCCGCGGCGAGCTCCAGCGCGGCTAGCTCCGCGTCGCCGTTCCCCCGCGCCTGTGGGAGGCGCACGGCGGCCGCGGTCGTCCGGTCTCGGGTCATGAGCACTGCCGCGGCGCCGCCGCCCTGTCCTTGTTGGAACGATCCGTCCGTGAAGAGGAGCGCCGCATTTCGCGGGACCGTGCTCAGCCAGCAGAGGTACGTCTGGAGCTCCGTCAGCTTGTTGAGGGCCGGGTGGCGCTCCGGTGCCTTTCGGGAAAAGAGCTTGGATGCCCGGATGGTCCGCTGCTGGACCGCCCATCGTCCAGCTATGCGACCGATGCGGATCTTCCGTCGGTCTTCGTACCAGGCCACCCAGGTCCACAGGTCCCAGTTGTTGGCCGGTGCCTCGTGTCCCCCGTGGTGCTCTCGGTGCCGGAACTCCTCTGCCAGGGGGACTGCTGCCGCGGCCCAGTGCTCGCGAGCCGCGGGGTCGGTCGGTGGTATCAGGATCCGGCCGATCAGTCCGAGTTTGAGGGTCTCCTCGAGCCGGTCCAAGCGGGGGCCCCCAGCCCCCATGCGCGGCAGGAGTGAAGAGCAGGAGCTCCGGCATGCCCGGCAGGCACCAGCGTTTCCGGGTGGGCGCCATCTCTCGGGGGTTCAATAGCCAGTTGTTGCACGAGTCCCGGATGCTCCGTTGGACCCCAGCCATCCAGCTTGGGGGCGGGGCAGACAGCGAGGACATGCTGCAGGACGGGCAAGGCAAGGGAGGCCAGCGTATCGATCTTGGCCAGCGGGGGGAGGTGGGATGTGCCGATGGCGGTGAGGCGAGCTTCGAATTCGATCCGGGCGGCCTCCAGCGCCGGCGTCGAGTCCAGCTCCCAGCCCACCTCGACCCCAAGGTAACGGAACGTCCCGCCCAGGGCCAGTGGGGGATCCGGCCGGCCGGCGCGCAGATGTCCACGTCCGCAGGTGGGCACTGGCGGCCCTGGCTGGCCACCAGGGCGGCGCACTTGGGGAGGTTCAGGTGAAGGCCCGACCAGGCCCCGAACTCCGCGATCACTCGCAAGGCTCGGGTCAGGGCCTCCTTGTCGCGCGCGGCCATGGCTAGGTCATCGGCAAATGCCAAAACGAGGAGGCCATCGATCCGGGAGAGCGCATGTAGTAGCGGCTCCAGCGCGAGAATGAAGACAGTTGGACTCAAGGGGTCCCCCTGCCGAGTGCCACGGCCCAGCGGGATGGGGCGCCGGCTTCTCCTTCAAAGGGCAGGCACATCTCAATGTCGCGGTAAGTGCCCATGATGGCGCGCCGCAGTGTCGGTGGGACCCCACCCCACCGGAGACTGCCCTCCAGGGCGTCCCGCCCCAGGGTCCCGAAAGCATTGGTGATATCGAGAAAAGTACGCCCGCGAAAGGGGGGCGCTCACGGCGGGCCCTGGTGATCCAGGCCTGCAAGCGGAGCACGGAGAAGTGGCTCTCCTGGCCCCGGATGAAACCCGCCTGTGCCCCACTGATCCGGCCGGCCCTGAGCAGGAAGTCCTCGAGGCGGCGCGAGAGCAGGGCTCCGTAGATTCGCGAGAGTTGGGCCGTGAGGACCACATGGCGCCAGCTCCGGATCTCCTCCGGCGGCTTCCCCTTCTTGTGGATGAGGACGGCCACGGCCCGGGCCCAGCTGCGCGGGACTGTTCCTTCGGCCAGGCACATGTTGAAGAGGTGGAGCAGGGCGGCCATGAACGGGGAGGGGGGGCCGTCCCGGGCACGCAGCTCCTCGCCTTCGTCCAGCAGTCGTCTGATGTCCCGGATCGTGGCCGCGTCGGCTGGCGCCGGGGCTGAGTGGGGGTCGGCGTTGTCGAAAGTAAGCCCAGGTCGCCCTCCTGGCGCCTGAGCTTTGGGAACTTTCGGTGAAACCTTAAGCCGGGGGTGGGGGAACCCCGACCGACAGCCGCTCTCATCTCTCACGCCGCCATTTCTGGCGCGTCGGCCCATCCTCGGATGAGGACTTCCCGATATTTGAGCTGTCTTGCCGGCTCAAGGCCGACTAACCGAGCCAGAGCGCGGCTCTCCGGTGTCCTGTCCCCGCGAGTGCAGGGTCGGATGGTTTTTATCCTCCATATTCCGGAATGTAGAGCCCAGGTACGGCGTGTGGGTCTGACCGGGATTGAACCCGCGACCCCGGTGCTCCAAGTGTTGCGCTCTAACCACTGAGCCACGCCGCTCTACACACACACACACACACACACACACACACACACACACACACACACACACACACACACACACACACACACACACACACAAGCACACATGATGATTAAGCCGGGTTCTATCCCCTGCTGAAGGGGGTTAGCATGGGGTTCAACAGACCCATCACCCTACAAACCTGAGCGGGGCGGAGGGCCATGAGTCGGTCCAAACGCACAGCCACGCAAAAACAGACACAGCACCGAACCACATCACCCTACAAACCTGTGCGGGGCGGAGGGCCGCGAGCCGGTCCAAAAGCAGATCCCGGGCTGGCGTGCGACCGGCCGGCAGCAGGGGCAGCAGCTCAAACAGGAGCGACAGACTCACGCGGCGAAGCCGGTCCAGTTTCTCAGTGCCCTGATTGATTGATTGGTGTTTGTGGGGTGGCGTGGGTTGTGCGTGGTGTGGTGGGGGCGGTGAAGCTTGGGGGGGAGACAATGGTGGTTGTGCTTTCTTGGAGGAAGAGCGGGGTATTCAAAATTTATTTCAAAATTTAACGCGTTTTGCGAAAAAAAACTAAGTCATAAATTTGCTAAATTTTGTCTGGCGGCTAAATTTTGAATGCAAATTCTGTCGGTTGGTAAATTTAGGCCATGTCAGACCACCCTGAAGGTGGGAGTGGTGATTGGGTGGGCTGGCGTTGGGTTGTGTGTGGTGTGGTGTGTGGTGTGTGAAGATTGGGAGGAGACAATAATGGTGTGTGTGGTTTCTTGGAGTGGGGAGGTGTGTGAGTCCCTGAAGAATGTTGGTGATGGGTTTTTGAGGGGTGGCGTGAGGTTGTGCGTGGTGTGGAGTGTGAAGATTATTGAGGGGGAGACAATGGTGTGGTGGTGCTTTCTTGGGAGGAAGAGCGGGGTGTGAGTGGAGCTGAAGATTTCTGGTGATTGGGTGGGGTGGCGTTGGGTTGTGTGTGGTGTGGTGTGGTGTGCGAAGATTGGAGGGAGACAATTGGTGCGTGTGGTTTCTTGGAGTGGAGAAGATAGGCGGGGTGTGTGAGTCCCTGAATTATTGGTTTTTGAGGGGTGGCGTGGGTTGTGCGTGGTGTGGTGTGTGGTGTGTGAAGATTGGGAGGAGACAATGTTGTGGGTGGTTTCTTGGAGTGGGGAGGAGAGGCAAGGCCGGACCTGCTGCAGGAAGGAGGCCACACAGGCGGTGCATTCCTGCTCGGACAGCAGATCCGTGCGGCCATCTAGGGGTGGGAGAGGTGGGTGTTGGCAGAGAGGAGAATCGGTCAGGAAGGGGTGCGGACACCATCCGCGCTCATCATCGTCATCATCGTCATCGTCGTCGTCATCATCATCATCATCATCATCATCATCATCATCATCATCATCAATCATCATCATCATCATCATCATCATCATCATCATCATCATCATCATCATCATCATCATCATCATCATCATCATCCAATCATCATCATCATCATCATCATCATCCAGTCATCATCATCATCATCATCATCCAGTCATCATCATCATCATCATCAGTCATCATCATCATCATCATCATCATCATCATCATCATCATCCAATCATCATCATCATCATCATCCAATCATCATCATCATCCAATCATCATCATCATCCAATCATCATCATCATCATCATCATCATCATCATCCAATCATCATCATCATCATCATCATCATCATCATCATCATCCAATCATCATCATCAGGTAATACGAAAATTGAGCTGTGCCGACACGGAGGCCGGGTCGGGGTCATCCATCTTGGGTTTGTGTCTGTGTCCGTCGGTGGTGCCCAATCCCGTGGACAAACTGTCTTGGAGGAGCGTGGGCCGCTTCTGGCGGGGATGGGACGGGTGGTGGGCAGACAGACCGGCGGCCACTTGGCGGGTCACGTCGAGCAGCGCCTTCAGCGAGGCCTCACGGACCCAGCCGCCAACGTCACCCCTGCATCGAACCCGACAAGCGCGCGGAGAGTGGTGAGGATGAGGGTGAGGCAGGGTGGATACAGCCGCCAATGTCACCCCTCCACCGCGCCCGACAAGCGCGGAAAGTGGTGTGCGTGGTGGGATGAGGTGAGGCCCACTGACACACAAAGACCAAAACAGACAGCAACAGATCGACGTAGAGTGAGAAGCACACCAGCTGGATGTCATCACAGACCGGCTATCGGTGGCGTAGTCCTGGCAGGCCTTGAGGAGGGTGGCAAGGACAACGTGAACCTGCTCATCCGTCAGCCCTGCACCCAACCCGCCCCAGATCCAGATCCAGCCAGACCCAACAGAGAAAAAAGAGACCGATGATGATGAAAACGCGCAGCATCAATCGATCGCTCATCCAAACGCCAGTCAGAGTGTTCATGAAACGTCTGGAAGCTCCGGGTCGCTCAGCAGCATCAGCAGCAGCAGCAACTCCACCAATCAAGCGACACCCCACGCCCTTCCCTCCCAACCGACCCGCGCCCATCCTTCGGACATCATCATCATCACCACCACACACCCTTACTGACCCGCTCCCATCCTTCGGGCAATCGTGACATCATCATCCCCACCACCACCACACCCTTACTGACCCGCTCCCATCCTTCGGGCAATCGTGACATCATCATCCCCACCACCACCACACACCCTTACTGACCCGCTCCCATCCTTCGGGCAATCGTGACATCATCATCATCATCACCACCACACACCCTTACTGACCCGTGCCCATCCTTCGGGCAATCATGGCCAGGGCCGCCACACAATTGCGCCGCGTCTCCGCGTCAGGCTCCTGGGCCGGCAGCTGCTGTGGTTGCTGCTGTTGTTGCTGCACATCCTGCTGCGTCCCATCGGCTGGAGCGGGCGGGGCGGCGGCGGCCGGCTGCTGGGCGGGTGCTGAATCGAGTAGGGACGCACGGCACAGGGAGGCGAGGACTTCGGGGGCGCGGGGGGCCAGCAGGTGGGCCGGCAGGGCCCCCAGGCCCAGGGCGGCCCCGCGACGGAAGGCGGGCCGGTCGTCCGTGTCAAGGTGCTTCGTCAGACTGTGCAGTGCGGTGCGGTGCGTGTGGCGAACGGATTGCGTGTGAGAAGCAGAGGGAGGGGGTAGATGTGTGGATGGGTGGATGTGGATGTGGTGGGACAGGCGCGTCCGGGTATGGGTCGGGAGGGGACAGGTGATAGAGTTGTGACGATGACCGGGAGAGAACGCGTGGGTGGGGAGGGGGTGGGGTGGGGGGGGGGGGGGGGGGGGGGGGGGGGGGGACGTTAAATGGGCACGAGAGTCACATCCGAGGGAATTAATGCGTGGCTGTGCGTACACGTATGTGTGTGTGTGGAGTCAAGAGGGAAAGAAGTAACGGGAAAACAAAAACCAGAGAGGTAGAAGAGACAGCACGAATGTCGGTATGTGTGTGTGTGTCGTGTAAAGAAGGAACGAAGTAACGGGAAAATAAAACAAAAACCAGAGAGGTAGAAGAGACAGCACGAATGTCACTGCACCCGTGGGCGAAGGAATCCCTGTGGAGGGCGTTTGATAGGCTCGTTAGGGAGAGGACGGACCTGCCGTCGTGGCGTAATGCGGAGGGACCCCCACCAGGTGGCAGCAGCGAGTAGCGGCGCAAGGGGATTTGCACAACCACCCACCACCACCAGATATAGCAGGGAGAGCACGCACACCCAACGAACGACCGGTCCATATGTCCAGTCCCTTCGGAGCGAATCGCGCACCCAACCACCCCTTCACCACATCGGCCCGTCATGTGCATAAGTGAACATCGGCGCGCAACACCGAACCCGAAAAGCTTCGGGTGGGAACCCGGAGGCTCCCGTCCGCCAAAGCGGATAGCAGCCGAAGTAGGCCGCCAAGACCCGATGAGCATCGGGAGAGAGCCATGTGCACTCTCTGATCAAAGGACGCAGCCGGAGCTGCCTTGGTGTGCGATCCCCGAAATTCGGGGAGAGAGTCCGGAGACCCTCTATGTCCGACAGTACGGACTCAGCCGCGGACCGCTCAACTGGCTGGGGACCTCTGTGGAAGTCCCCCTCCGAGGAGCAGGAATGGCTGACGAATGTGTGTCGTGTAAAGAAGGAACGAAGTAACGGGAAAATAAAACAAAAACCAGAGAGGTAGAAGAGACAGTGTGTGTGTGTGTGTGTGTGTGGGGGGGGGGGGGGGGGGGGGGGGGGGGGGGGATGAGCAGACCTGCGCACGAGTGAGTCGAGCATGCCGGCGCTGATGGTCTGGCCGGGAGGCGGAGGCGGATAATACTCACGGGCGAAAATCTCCAACGTGGCCGCCGCTGCCATCTGTACCGGGGCCAGGAGGATGTGATGGGTGAGGGGGTGACACCCGTTGTCCACCGCCCACCGAGCCAGCATCATCACCTCAAAAATCATCATCTTCGTGATCACCATCGTCATCGTCGTCATACCATCACCATCACCATCCGATCATCATCCGATCATCATCCGATCATCATCCGCTCTTCATCCGCTCTTCATCCGCTCTTCATCCGATCATCCTCACCATCATCATCATCATCATCACCACCACCACCACCACCACCACCACCACCACCATCAACCATCCACCACCATCATCACCATCACCATCCACCGTCAAACAACAAGCCACACCACCACACGCCCGGCCCGCGTGCGTCACACGATCAGACCTGAACGGGTTCGAGGGCATTGGTCAAGGTCTCGTAGAGCATCTCCCGATGCCGCTTGAGCATATTGGGCCCCCGCAGGGTGACGTGTGCCTGGCGCGCGAGTGGGCGGATATGTGAGGGACAATGAACACTTTTTCCTGCTCCTCGACACTGTGCACAAATTCACGACCGGGGCGTACAATCAGACATTTCGGCACAGGGGCAGGGATCAGCGCACAACCTGGGGCCACCGGCATCATCATCATCAGCATCATCCGATCATCATCCGATCATCATCCGATCATCATCCGATCATCATCCGATCATCATCCGATCATCATCCGATCATCATCCGATCATCATCCGATCATCATCCGATCATCATCCGATCATCATCCGATCATCATCCGATCATCATCCGATCATCATCCGATCATCATCCGATCATCATCCGATCATCATCCGATCATCAACATCAGCATCAACATCAACATCACCACCACCACCACCACCCCACCCAATCATCATCATCCCCAGACCTTGGGCCAGACACTCCACCAACCGTCACACCGCCACACATCCCGCACAGCATCCTCCAGGGCAAAGCAGCAGGAGCAGACCTGGGCCAGACACTCCACCAACCGGCAGGCCGCCACGCGCACATTCTCGCCGCCACGGCCGCGGTACAGCCGGCGCTTGTCCAACTCGGGGAGGACATTGCGCAGCGAGGCAAGGACCGGGTCGGGAAGTGGGCCTGATGACGGTGGCCGGGTGGGGACGGCAGTGCGCAGCGCAGAAACAAACCAACAAAAGAAAGTGAGAAATCAGGAACCCCGGCATGCCCAGAGGGTCCGCACCCAGGCATGTGCTTGGCTCCAATGTGCATGCCCATGCCCCCCAGACTGAGTCTATGCGCATAGGCCATGATCCCACCAAGCCGTCCCATGTTACGCAGATCTGGCTCCAATGTGCATGCTCATGCCCCCAGACCGAGTCTATCATGATCCCACCAAGTCCGTCCCAATGTGTATGCACATGCCCCCAGACCGCGTGTCTTTGCGCATATGCCATGGTACCACCAAGCCGTCCCATGTCCATATTTTATGTCCGCACCCACGCGTTGCATGCGTATGCCCAGACAGAGCGTCCACTCGCCACATATGCTGCCATGATACCGAGTCGTTTGGTCCCATCCAAATCCTGCCCAGGCCCCAGGATCCACTTCCCGCGCCCCGGACCCAGGGGCCTCACCCCCACATAACAGAGAACCCGACAAGCTGACCGGAGCGGGATAGTTCCAGGGCGATCTCCGCGCAGGCCAGCAGGGCACCGTGGCGTGGGGGCACGTCCATCTCGTTCAGGCACTCCGGAAGCTGTGTGTGTGTGTGCGCGCGCGCGCCGCAGGCAGGAGGTGTTGGATAAGAATATGGCGTCATCATCATCCACATCATCCACATCATCCACATCATGATCATCATTAACAATCAACAACATCAACAACATCAACATCAGGATGGCATCACGCAGGCCAATCGACAAACAGCACAGCCCAGCCGGCAGCAGGACGACAGACACATGTCAAGAAAGACCCGCCGGCGGCGACGGGACGACATCACGCAGACCAACCTCCACAAGCAGACAGCAGGAGCGACATCGTGTGTGCCAATCGAGAAGCAGACAGACCAGCCGGGGCAGGACGACATCCCGCATACCAATTCCGCAGGTGGACAGACCAGCCTGGGCAGAACGACATCGCGCAGGTATGGCTGGGCCTCCGGCATAGCGGCCAGGCGCCCAAGGCCCTGGGCGGCCAGCTGTCGGACGTTCAGATCCCAGTGCCGATAGCGGGTGCCCGCCAGGTGGTCCAGGATGGCTTCGCGGTACTCGGGGTATCTGCAGGGATGGCGGGATGATGGTGGTGATGGTGGTTGAGGAGGGGAATCATTGGCTGTGGCGGCATTCTCATGATGAAAATGGACTCTTGGTAAAACGTCGAGGCACTCTCTGAATCCAGCTCTCTCGATCAATGATAGGATCAGCGGAGATCCGATGGGACGAGGATGATTGTATGGGTGATGGATGGGATGGAGGAAAACAGACTGGGCGACGGTGACTGCGGTCTGGGTGTACGTGTGAGCCCGGTTGCCCACCAGGAAGTAGTCGATGGCCGTCATCACCTCGATCCCGTGGGGGAACGTCCCCTGTGCAACATGAGCAAAGCGGAGACACAGAATCTCATCAGACTCGCCCGACACGGCGAAATTTCGTGTGCGGATGTCGTGGTTTTAATATTTAAATTTATTTGTTTGTGGAACTTGGGTGAGGCGCGTTCAGTCCGACGTGTTAGGCATCATTCTGTCGTGGAACTTGTCGCCGACACCATGGCAGGTGCAACGTCTTCCGGATTCTCTCTGTACTCGTGTCTGTTGGCCGGGTGTGGAGCAAAGTGACTTGATCAATCGGACAAAATATAATGCACAGCTGATTGAGAGGCGGGTGGCGGGGGGGGGGGGGGGGGGCGAAAGGCCAACCACGTTCCGGCGCACACAGTTGTTCATCGTCATCCATTCACCACGCCACAGGAAAGCAGACCTGCCGGCCAACGTGCTCCTGGAAGGCAGCCGAGGCGGCCCGGCGGCAATTGATCTGGTGGCCCCACCACCACCAAGCAGAGCATAAGACAAAGAAAGAGAGGAATGGAGCGGTGTGGACCGATCGTCACCGTCATCAGCGTCATCGCCATCATCCAATCGTCATCCAATCGTCATCATCATCATCATCATCATCATCATCATCATCATCATCATCATCATCATCATCATCATCATCATCATCCTCCGATCATCATCACCCAAATCATTCAATCATCATCATATCAGTGTCACCATCATCCCAGATCATCATCCAGATCATCATCACCATCATCCTCAACACGACTGGTCAATGCTGGTGAGAAGAGAGTCCACCTGTCACAGCGCACGCACACACCGCATCTATCTGACCCCGCCAACGGGGCCTCCCCCGAGGACCAGTGCAAAAAAAGACAGCACATTCATCTGACCCCGCCAACGGACCTCCCCGAGGACACACAAGACAGCACATTCATCAGACCCCGCCAACGGACCTCACGGTCGAAGAGCGCCTCGAGGACCAGTGCCCGAGCGAGCTGGTCCATGTAGGGCCCCATGACCACCGGGGCGTAGGCCCGTGCAAAGGCCCACAGGACGTAACAGGAGGCGTCGCGGACGTGGGCACCGACAGGGTGCAGCCCTTCCAAGGTCTCGTACTGCGGCAAAGGAAAAGGAGAAATCAGAATGAACATTCCCGTGACCTCATATACTGCGGCTCGGCAAAGAGGCGGGAATGACAGAGAAGAAAGAAAAGGTCAGGAGTTCCCGTCCAGGTTTCATGACAAAGTGCGGCGGAACGAGAACGACACAGGAAAAAACGAACAAAAAAGGCCAGGAGGGAGCCAACCAGTTGGTATTTTAAGTGATTTCTTTTCTCTCTTTGTTCCCCTTTTACGGACCCTGGTGGCTCGGTTTTCCGGAATAGGAGAGAAAGAGAGAAAGGGGAGGGGGAGGAGTAACCGGCCAGGTTTCATCGGAGGAACGAAAGGGGGGTTGGGCTCATTGGCGGGATCTCACGACGGGACACAGGCAAAGGACACAGGGGTTTGGGCATCCACGGGATCACACTGAGAGCGGAACAGCAGCCAGACCTGCAGGGCGGCGAGGACGCGGGGAACCACCTCGGGCAGCCGCGCCGGCAACAGGAGACCCTGCGGCGGCACGAACCAAGAGGGACGGGCCAAAATGGGGAAACAAGAACAACAACGAAAATGTGGAGGCCGGTGGGGCTGTTTCATCCATGCACGAAGCAGGAGGGGTCCAACGCCACAACCCACCAACACACACCTGTCGCAACGGACGTGGGTGTCACTCCACAGCCCAAGACCGCCGCACCCCGACAGGACATCACCCACCGTCGGAACAACAGACTCTGTTGTGATCGAGTCATCTCACCCAAACCCACAACCCACTTGTTTAAAAACCGACAGACCCTGCGAGCCAGCTCGGCCAGGGCCAGGCATGCCCCGTGCCAGGCACCCGCGTTCTCACTGGGCTCGAGCAGCCCGATGATCCACTGCACTATCTGGTCGCCCAGGGCGGCCGACAGGCGGTTGGTCAGGCGACCAAGACCCTTGGCGGCGCTCCAGCGAACGATCGTGTCCTGGGAGGTGTGCGGGTCGGACCAGAGAGGGTGGGCGTGCGTGTGTCAAACAGAGATGAAAGCAGCAGCATCAAAAACAATGGGCTCACCAAGCGAACAGACACCGACGCAGACGCGAGACAGCAACGAACAATGGGAGTCAAACTACAGCACGCACTCGGCTCTGCATCCCATCCCACACACGCCACCGTACGCACAATGTCACACCGACGACTCACCCCACAACATCGTCCTCACGTACAGTATGTCCAACAATAAACGAGCCACTCCTTTTCATGTCAGAGCGAGTGCACCAAGAGGGAGCCGGGGATTTTTCTGAGTGCCACGCATGCACAACACCACAAGGACTCCACCCACCCATCCACTTAGTATTTGGTGTGGCCACCGTGGGCCCGAATGACGGCACGAAGTCGGTCGGGCATCGAGTTGGCCAACTTTTCGGGGAGGTCGGCATCCATGGTGACCCACTCGGCCTTGAGCACCCGGATCAATCCAGCGAGCGTTTCGGGGTGGCGTTCAAGCAGCTTCCTCTTGAGGAGTGCCCACACGTTTTCCATCGGGTTGAGGTCGGGGCTCTGGGGGGGTAGCCCGATGTCGGTCAAGTTCTCCTCAGCGACCCGGTCCGTCACCAAGTGGGACCGGTACTTGGGATCGTTGTCGTGCAGCAGCACCCGGCCCTCGGGGCCCTCAACGCACACCTCGAGGGCAGAGGGCACAAGCTCATCACTCACAATCCGGGCCATGAGGGGGGCAGTGAGGTTCTCCTGGAAGGAGAACAGGCGTCCCCATCCACCCTGACCGAAGCAACCGTGGAGGTTCATCTTGGCCGGATGCTTCACAGTGAGGACAGGCTTGCGCTTCCCAGGGTAGCCCCAACTCTTCGTGGCTTGTGCATGCAGGCGGGCGGTGCACTCGTCAGAAAACAGCACGCAGCTCCAGTCACGGTGCAGGTTGGCACGGGCAAAGGCGAGCCGTTTCTTCATGATGGCCGGGGTGTGAAGTGGGTTTCTTCGGATTGCCCCCCCAGCGCAGGCCCACGGTGAAGAGGCGCGAGCGAACAGTCTCATGGGAGGGGTGAGTGCCCTTCGTAGTCTTCACTTGTGCAGCAATGGACCGCAGGGAGGGCTTGGCCGGGGACATGGAGAGGGAAACCATCTTCCGGTCAGTGGGCGGGGTGGTGGCCCTTGTCCGACCAAGATGAGCCTTGTCCGCCAACGGCTGGCCGGCGCCAACCCGCACCGCCCAGCGTGAGACAGTGTGCCGGTTCACTCCCAATTCGGCTGCCACCGAGGTGCGGGTGCGCCCCTGCTGCACAAAAACCGCGACTCGGGCTCGATCGAGGGCAGAAAGTCGAGGCATGAAAAAAATCAATCCTGTGCTCGGTGTGGGTAGGCGTTTGGGGGGATGTGGATGGCAGACCTGAGGCAGGGCGGAGCACTGAGCATAATGCAAGGGGCCCCCCGGAGCCCGGGACCCCTCTTGCCCGGGGAACCAAAAAATTATGGGTGGCTAGTTTATTGTTGGACATACTGTATGCACACTCTCTGGCCCAATCGGGAGATATTGGGTCATGAGAACCCAGTCGATATGAAATCAGTCGATATGAAATACTGCATGCAGTTTTTCAGTGATCCCAGCCGACCCTCCACGATGAGCGGGGCGACCGCACCACCCTCGCTGCAAGGGCAAAGCGATCCATCAGGGTCAATTTCAGCATCATTTTCAAAACGGGTTTGTTGTTCAACACGCACCTACACACTCAAGACACACGGGCATATACAGACCTTATCCCGGAGTCCCGACAGCAGGGCGTTGGTGATCTGGCCCAGCATCTCCATCACCTCGTCGCTTTCCTGGTCATCGGCCTCCTCGGGGGCAGGAGCGGCTTCGACAGGGGCAGGGGCAGGTGACCCGCCTGCGGACAAATGCGTTGTTGTGTGGTGTGCGTGTTGTTGGATGAGTGTTGCGGCCCAGTTTGTACTGGATTGTGTTGTTGTGTGTGTTGTGTTGTTGTGTGTGTTGTGTTGTTGTGTGTGTTGTGTTGTGTTGTGTTGTGTTGTTGTGTGTGTTGTGTTGTGTTGTGTTGTGTTGTGTTGTGCTGTGCTGTGTTCTGCATGTTGTGTTGCGTTGTGTTGTGTTGTGTTGTGTTGTGTTGTGTTGTGTTGTGCTGTGCTGTGCTGTGTTCTGCATGTTGTGTTGTGTTGTGTTGTGTTGTGTTGTGTTGTGTTGTGTTGTGTTGTGTTGTGTTGTGTTGTGCTGTGCTGTGCTGTGCTGTGCTGTGCTGTGCTGTGCTGTGTTGTGTTCTGCATGTTGTGCTGTGTGTGCTGTGTTGTTGGACGAGTTGTGTTGTGTTGTACGTGTTGTGACGTGTTGTGTGCACAAACTGCCCATCTCATCTCACAGACACCCGATAGACCTGCAGAGGATGCGGGGGCAGGGGCGCCCTGGAGCAGCAGCGACCGGCAGCCGCGCTGGTAGCGCCAGGCGGCCACACGGGGCGGAAGCAGCGCAAGGCCCACACGGGCCATGACTTTGCAGACAAATTTGCGCAGCTGCAGAAAGAGGGGAAGGGGGTTGTGGGGGGTTGGAAGAAGAAGAAGAACCATTCTACCGCGCGGCAGCATCCTTCGACCATCATCATCATCATCATCATCATCATCATCCAGTCATCATCATCATCATCATCATCATCATCATCATCATCATCATCATCATCATCATCATCCGATCATCATCATCCGATCATCATCATCATCATCATCATCAGCATCATCATCATCATCATCCGATCATCAGCATCACCCGCCCACCGCCCACCGCCCACCATCCTCATCATCACCATCACCATGTCGGGGCAGTCCGCGGGGAGTGAGGCAGACCAGGTTGGACTTGGCGAAGAGCGGGTTGGCGGTCTCGCCCTCGGCCGCCGCGGCCACCCAGCTTAGCACCCGGCCGGCAATGGGCAGCAGGGTCTGCCGGTGGGCCTGCTGGAAGAGCCCCGCCAGCACTTCCAGCACACCGTGCAGCTGTCACACACACCACGGGAGAGAGAGAGAGAGACAGCCCGAGATGGACAACAATGAGAACCGTGGCGTCGCCCACGCAACGGCGTGGGATGGGCAGGTGGACAAGCGTCGGAGGAAGAGAGACGATTGCCAATGAAATTCATCATCTGAATGCCCGCTGCTTCACCGCACGACCGACGCCCCACCGACCCGCCCCCGAACGGCCCGCACCGTCCACCTCCTCAACACAGGACTTCCCGGCCTGCGGACCAGAAACAGCTGCGACCCGGTGGCCCCCGCCAGGGTCTGCTGGGCCAGAGCCAGGAAGGGCTCGAGTGTCTGGCCGCTTGCATCGGCTCGGGTCAGCAGACGGGTCAGCACCATGGCGGCTCCATCTCGGGTCCGCCCAGCGTCGCTCAGGCGCGGGGTGACCAGGGCGACGATGCGCGGGACGAGACCCAGAGGCGTCGCTGCAGAAACAGCGCGGAGGGTGGGTGAGGCGAACGGGGTCTGTGAGTGGATGTGTGTCGTCATACAGAAGTCACGGGGAAAACAAAAAGCAGAGAGGTAAAAGTGTGGGGCGTGGGGTGTGAATGTGTGTGTCGTCATAGAAGTCACGGGAAAACAAAAAAAAGCAGAGAGGCAGAAGAGACGCCACGAATGTGTATGATTGTGTGTGTAGCCAAGGGTGGACGCGTGGAGGCGCGTGAATATTATTACGGACCGCCGGAAGGCCCATGGGCAAGGCAGATGGCGTTCACGTCGAACGGGGCCAGCAGCAGAAGGTGCAGCCAGGCCAGCAGGGTGAAAGTTCCCTCCCACGGAAGCGCAAATCTGCGTGTGCGGCGTGTGTGTGTGTGTGTGTGTGTGTGTGTGTGTGTGTGTGCGGCGTGTGTGTGTGTGTGCGGCGTGTGTGTGTGTGTGTGTGTGTGTGTGTGTGTGTGTGTGTGTGTGTGTGTGTGTGTGTGTGTGTGTGTGTGTGTGTGTGTGTGTGTGTGTGTGTGTGTGTGTGTGTGTGTGCGGCGTGTGTGTGTGTGTTGTACAGAAGCAGAAGGAAGAAGGACGATGTTGAAAGGGACAAGTTGGTGTGGACAGGGGAGTGTGTGGAGTAAAGAGGGAAAGAAGTAACGGGAAAACAAAAACCAGAGAGGTCGAAGAGCCAGCACGAATGTCACTGCACCCGTGGCGAAGGAATCCCCAGGGGAGTGTGTGTGTGAGGTGCGTTTGTCGTGTATGTGAAAAGCTGGGCCACAGGGTGATCTGTCTGACGAACCTTGGTGACCGGAGCCGCTCCAGCAGCTGAACAAGCGGCCCCAGATGATGGGCCTGATTCGGGAAGAACCGAACTGCCGCATCGGATATGCGGCATCAACCCCGGGGGTTATACACAAACCAAAAAAGAAGAAGAAGAAGAAGAATGGTCTTGAGAATCGATCCCCCCACCCCACCCCGTGTGTGTGTGTGTGTGTGTGGGGGGGGGGGGGGAACAGACCCACCACCTTGACCCCACGAATTTTCAGAAGTGAGTACAATGTCTGCAGGAAGGGAACAAAAAGTTTGCCCTTCGTGGGGAGATCTGCCGGGGCAAGTGCCGCCAAGACGTCGTCATCAGAGGCTGTCGAGAGCGCGTGCACCTGGTCGGCAACGAACGAAACGAGGGGCGTCACCATCTGTTCAAGATGGCGATCGAGAAGTTGAGGCTCCTCGTGGTAGTCTTCGAACTAAGGAAACCTGATTCGTGGGAAGAAAAAAAAGATTGTCCAGCAGACCGTTGTGGTGAAATAGGAGAAGGGGAAGGGAAGTTCATGCATCACCCCCGAGGCTGCCGGAGCGGCAGTGATTCCGGAGGGATCAACGAGTAACTGATTAATCAGCTCTAACACGCGAGGAGCTTCTTTGAAGAGGAGCTTCTCCTCTTTTTTTGCGGTTTCTGGCATGATTTGAAACAAAAGACAACCTGAAGAACACAGGGGTTCTACAGATTATGCAGGGTTCGTCAACCCCGACCGTTTCTGTTGGCTCAGGTGCCCAAAAAAGGCGCGCCAACAAGAAAGTCCGCCGAAAACGGCACCGCCAAATGTTGGCCCTTGCGCGGAAAGAGGAGCAAAAAGAGAATGATGACTCATCTTGCTCTGATTCTGACGAAGCTGGCCCGATACAACCGACCGCTCCCATCGTCCCCCCCCCTTCTTGTCCACCGCCCAATCTTGAGTTTTCTCTCCCAGCCAAGCATTTGATCAACTCTCGGGACATCATTCTCGCGGAAGACGAGACCCCTTCCCTTCTCCACCCTATGACCGAAACCAGGAGTCAAAGACCTCCTCCTGACAGAAAGGTTTGGCATAAACACCTTCGGAACTTATGATTTCTTCACCGCGCGCTTTTTCTTCAGCAACACACCGGACTCCGATGTCGCAAGTGCTTTGCTTTGCTGGTGCGCGATGAGGATTTCGATCTGGTGAACACCCTTCTTGTTGTCAATCCAGTCGTGTTCACAAAAAAGGCTGCCTGGGAGGGGCTCATTATTCGTGCTGGGAAGGTCTGCGCATGGGGTCAGGTCGGCTGCTCACCCACTTCCCACATCCCCCAGATTTTTTGTCAGAATATGCACCAGGTTGGCGTCCAGGAGAGGGTCGCCCTCCTGGGTGAAAGTCGCATGACCGCCGTTTTGCAGAAGGCAAAAACGACCTGGCAGCAGAACTTTGTCGAAAAGTCCGTGGGCCTCTCTCGGCGAGGAGAACGATTGCTGGTTTTTATTCGAACAATAGTCCCGCATTTGCAAACTCCGAGAAATTGGTGAACAAACTGCGGCTCACCGATGGACGCCTCGTCCCTGTCCCCGGACAAGAGGGAGGAATCTCATCAGAGCCATGTCCGGGCGGGCAGGCCCGGCCATAGAGCGGGCCAGTGGTCGAGAACCGCTACATCACGCCAGCCCCAGCCTCCGCCTCGGGCCTTTGCCGCCCGGCTATGTGTTGGCGTTGCTCATCTGCACTCTTCTCGAGGGCCATGAGCGCAGGCGTCTCGAGATGTGTAATACCTTGCTGTTCCGCCTGCACTTGCTGCATGTGCACCAGCTGGGCCTGAGTCCAGATGCCCGCAATTGGCGATGCCCCGCAATGGCGGCAGGCACACTGCGGGAAGGGCTCCACTTGAGTCGGAGGCATCGACCGAAGTCCGATGACACGCGTCTGGTAACCAGCCCGTTGCACCAACTTATGAACAGCGCAGATTCATCAAGGAAAATGGAAAAAATACAGGCGGACCGTTTCTCCACAAGAGAGACATTTGGTCTGTGATGCCCCTTCGTCCGAAACGTTGCCGAGATACACCCAGTGGAGGCCCTCTTCGGCCGCGATTTGTTTGGCACGCTGTGGAAAGTTGGCGCCACAAACGGTGGGGTGGGTGGGAGACAAGACCTGAAGGGTTCTGCGAGGGGTTGGCTGGGTCTCGGGCATCTGGAAGTCAGGGTGGAAGGCACTGAAGTGGAGGGGGATATCGAGGCTCACGCTGGCAAGCCACTTGCACAAAGCGCGCAGTTCCTCCTCGGAGTCGTTGACCCCGGGGACGATGAGTGTCGTGACTTCCACCCAGAGGCCCATTGAATGAGCTCGTCGGATTGTGTCGAGAACAGGCTGGGACGAATCGATGCAGGCTTGACGTCGGGGGTGGGCAGCGGACCTGAAGGTGGGCCTTGCAGAGACGAAGGTAAGTTTCATCCTTAAAGGCCTGAGAAAAGTGGATGGGGGGAAGTCGGCGGGGTGGGGTGGACCAACCTTGAGATCGACGTTGAGGGCGGATACGTAGGGGCGCAACAGAGTCATGGCTTCTTCACTTTCGTACCCATTGGTCACGAAAATGCTGGCGATGCCCTTCTGCCGAGCGAGTTTCATCGTGTCCAAGGCGTACTCCAGGAAAATGGTTGGCTCGTTGTACGTGAAGGCAATGACTTTAAGACCCTGCTGGTCACACGTGGCAATGATCTAAAAGCCGACATGGAGCGTTTCGGGGTGAGAAAGGGCATGAGAATGGAAAGGGGAGGGAGGGGGGGGGGGGGGGGGGGGGGGGATGGTGGAGGAAGGCTTGGGTCAGACATCATCGGGGGTCATGGGCTCGCCAATATCCTCCAACTCAATGAGGGGGGACTTGCCGGCAGTTTTGCGGGTGACTTGGCTGATTTGCCACTATTGTCGGCACAAATGCAGCGAGAGCATGACGCACCGGGACGACGGACATTCTGGCACCAGGGACAGGCCATGTTGCACCCCACCGTCCCAATGCTCAACACCGAGCTCCCTGGCAGAAAGTGATACAGCGGTTTCTTCTCCACTGGGTCAACGTGGACTGCGGTGGGCCGTCCATAGACCAGCAATTCCAACTTGCCTGCCTGACTACCCACAAGAAAACGTCAAGACCAGGCTTTGATGAGACGCACAGACTTCCGTCGAACTCCGCAGATCCCGGTATGACCTGGCGTAATCACACAGTGGCTGAGATAAAAAAAGAAAAGAAACGGATGAATGGAGCACAAGTGCGAAGAAGAAGCAGACTGGGCGCAGGCAAGGCAGCGAATTCTACCCGTCTCATCGTTCAACGATTCCCATGCGACCCCGACGTCAATTCGTGGAACAGCGCCGGTGGATAGCGTCGTCGTGGCCCCTCCAGCTGAGGGGACGGCAGATGGAGCTGGCGGTGGCGGTGGCGGTGGCATGAGAGGCTGCTGGGGATTCACCTGCTCAACTTCGGGTTCCATGTGATTGCGATTACAAGTTTGATCGCGAGGGTGATTGTGATTGCGGGGGAAAAAGTCTCGGCGCCTCCCAAAAAGACTGAAATGTCCCTACTCCGGCGAAGCATATTCATCTGGGGTCATTTTTGCTGTCTTGGCGAGATGCAAGAGAAACAAGAAAAGCCCGCTTCGGCGCCTGTTGGCCATGGTCGGTTTTTCGTTATGCTTGCCCAAGATGGTGATCCATATTCTGAGTAGGACGAGAAAACCGGATTATCTGTCCTTACCTGGACACTGTGGATCGTTCCGTTCTCGACTTCGACTTTGAGAAAGTCTGCTCTGTTACGCTGTCCAATGTGAATGTGTACGCTTGCCTCGTCTGTGGCAAATACTTCCAAGGTCTGCGCATCTTGATTACCTTCTCCCAATACCACCCATTTCCAGGCCGCGGCCAGCACACTCCTGCTTTTGAGCACTCTCTGGAAGTGGAACACCATGTTTTCATGCATCTCGAAACCTTGAAGGTCACGATTCCCTCCTGATCGACATCTCATTGATCTGTTATATTTAGGCTTGGTGTCTTCCCGAAGGGTATGAAATTATTGATGCCTCGTTGGATGACATCAAGGTTGGTCGATGGATTGTCACACACGCTTTGCACACGTGTTCCTTCCTCACACAGCACGTCATTCGACCCCTTCTGGCCCCAGAGTACATTGCCACCCTGGACAGAGTCTCCCGGCCCAGCCGCACCCTGGACGGAACCACGTCTGCATCACCCAGAGGTCAGATCATCATCCTCACCTTTGTTTTTGATGTAGATATCTCCCGGGCTTTGTTGGTCTGAACAACATCGGTCATACCGACTACATCAACGCTGTGGTACATGTCTGTATCCCCCCCGCACCATTCGCTGATCTCTGACCATCGTGTCTGTGTGGGGGCTTCTGTTTTCTAGGCGCTGAGCAGAGTCACTCCGCTGCGAAACCACCTGCTGCTGGAGGCCAACACGGAAGGGGTCCGTCCGGATGTCATGCCCTAACCCCCTGCCCCCCAACCGACATACATCCACTCATCCACTCCTGCGCAAGCACACTGCGTCATGGTCACTCGTCGTCGTCATCCCGTCATCATCATCACCACCACCCAATCATCCATCACCATCACCATCAACCAGCAGCAGCAGCAGCAGCATCCAATCATCATCCAATCATCATCCAATCATCATCCAATCATCATCCAATCATCACCCAATCATCATCATCATCATCATCATCCAATCATCATCCAATCATCATCCAATCATCATCCAATCATCATCCAATCATCATCATCAATCATCACCAGCATCATCATCCATCATCATCCCATCAGCATCCGAACATCATCCGATCATCAGCATCATCATCATCAGCATCATCATCATCATCATCATCATCATCATCATCATCATCATCATCATCATCATCATCATCATCATCATCATCATCATCATCATCATCATCATCATGTGCGTTTGTGCAGTTCTCGCCGCTGGTCTCCCGGTTTGGGGATCTGCTGCGGCGCATGTGGAACCCGTCCAACTTCAGGCCCCAGGTCTCCCCCCATGAGCTCGTCCAGGTCCGGGTCGCCCCCATCCCCCCATGTCATCATCACCCCCCTCGTGTCCTCGTCACCCTCTCACACTCTCCCCCGCCCGCACACCACACTACCATTCCCACCTCACCCACCTTCCACTCAACCACACCATTCCACCCGCTCACCAGTTGGTGGATGTGCCGAGCAAGCGGCACTTCCACATCGGCACCCCTCCCTTTCTTCAGTTGGTGGGATGTGTTCGGCGTGCGGCACTTCCGTGCAACCCTCATCATCATCATCATCATCATCATCATCATCATCATCATCATCATCATCATCATCATCATCATCATCATCATCATCATCATCATCATCATCATCATCATCATCCATCATCATCATCCATCATCATCATCCATCATCCATCATCATCATCCATCATCATCATCATCCAGTCATCATCATCATCAATCCAGTCATCATCATCATCCATCATCATCATCATCATCATCCAGTCATCATCATCATCAATCCAGTCATCATCATCATCCATCATCATCATCATCATCATCATCCAGTCATCATCATCATCAATCCAGTCATCATCATCATCCATCATCATCATCATCATCATCATCATCACACCATCATCATCATCATCATCATCATCATCATCATCATCATCATCATCATCATCATCATCATCATCATCATCATCATCATCATCAGTCATCATCATCATCATCATCATCATCATCATCATCATCATCATCATCCGATCATCATCATCATCATCATCATCATCATCATCATCATCATCATCATCATCACCCAATCATCATCATCATCATCATCCATTCACCCTCCACTCATCACCACATACCCCTCTCCTCCTCCCCACCCCACCCACCTCAACACGCTCACCCAGTTGGTGGACGTGCTCAGCAAGCGGCACTTCCACATCGGCACCCCGGGCGACCCGACCGAGTTCATGGCCTGGTTTTTGCATTGCCTCCGGACTGACCTGCGTCACCCGCCCGTCACGGCCCGGCCCGCCCCGGGCAAGGCGACCCCGGGGGCGGCGGGTGGTGAGGCGGCGGGCGTGAAACACGGGCGGTCGGGGGCGCCCGTGGCCAAGCGTGGAAAGAGAAGTCTGTGTGCCCGTGGTGGGGGGAGGGAGGGGGGCGTGTGGCTGTGTGCCCCGTGGAGGTGGAAAGGCTTGTTTCTGTCTGTCTGGCTGGCTGGCTGGCTGGCTGGCTGGCTGGCTGGCTGGTGGCTGTCTGTCTGTCTGTCTGTCTGTCTGTCTGTCTGTCTGTCTGTCTGTCTGTCTGTCTGTCTGTCTGTCTGTCTGTCCCTGTCTGTCCCTGTCCGTCCCTGTCCGTCCCTGTGTCCCTGTCTATCTGTCCCCTCACTGTCTTGTCACTGTCTGTCTGTCCCTGTCTATCTGATCTGTCCCCTGTCTGTCTGTCAGTCACTGTCTGTCCGTCCCTGCCTGCCTGTCTGTCCCTGTCTATCTGTCTGTCTCTGTCTGTCTGTCTGTCTGTCTGTCTGTCTGTCTGTCTGTCTGTCCGGCTGCTCCATCCGCCAATGCAATGCTCTAACGCCTCCTTCACCCCCACACACACACCCAGCCGTGGTGGAGGCGTTCGAAGGCAGCGTCAAGATCGTGACCCATCCCAAGGGCCATGACCCGGTCCGTTCCCCCCCCCCCCCCCCCCCCGACCCTTATCATCTTATACTCACACCGTTGTCTCCCATTTCTGTCTGTCTGTGCCTGCCTCTTTCTGCCTTGTGTCTGTGCCTGCCTGTCTGCATGTGACTGTCTGTCTGTGTCTGTGTCTGTGTCTGTGTGTCGCTGTCTTTCCTGATGCAGAGAACTGCGGCCCGAGGCCGCCGAGACCACAAGCAGCCCTTCCTGTCCGTACCCACAGTACTCCCTTTCACGGTCTCCACCACACGGCCAGTTCCCCCCCACACACACACACACACACACACAGTCCCCGACAGCCCCCTCGTCTCGCAAATAATGATTGATGATGACCAGCTCACGATCTATCATGATGATGTTGTTGTTGTTGTTGTTGTTGTTGTCGATGATCACAGCAAACACTCACAATCCCGTCCGCACACAGGCTTCCTTGATCCGACAGCTCCTCCTGCCCAGATCACGATATATACCCTCAAATCACAATTTATATCACCACAGGCACACAGGAATCTCTGATCCGACAGCTCCTTCTCGTCTCTCAAAGCGGCAGATGATGATGACAAGATCATTGCATATCTCACATCCACCTCTGGCCCTCTCCTCCCCGTCTCCCTCCTGACTGCTTCTCCGGCCTCTCAGGTTCCTGTCACTCGACATCCCAGCGGCGCCCCTGTTCCAGGAGAAGGAGAAGCAGATTATCCCCCAGGTCGGTATCCCGTACCCAACACCCCCACACCACACCACCCCTCCACCCCACTCTCGCCCATCGATCGTCCATCCATCACCCGCCCCTCGCCTTCTTCCTCCTCCGTTTCTTCTCAGCCTGATGTCCAAGTTTTTTTTTTTTTTTTGGGACTAGCCTCATCTCCCTTTTCCCCTGCTCCACCCCGCCCCTCGCCCTCTCCTCAGATCCCGCTGCCCACGCTGATGTCCAAGTTTGACGGGACTAACCTCAAGGTTTGCCCCCGCCCGCCCTCTCTCTGGGCCAATCATCATCATCATCATCATCATCATCATCATCATCATCATCATCATCATCATCATCATCAATCATCCAAATCATCATCATCATCAATCATCCAAATCATCATCATCATCCAGTCATCCAGTCATCCAGTCATCCAGTCATCCAGTCATCCAGTCATCCATTCATCCATTCATCCAGTCCATCATCATCATCATCATCATCATCATCATCATCATCAGCATCAGCATCAGCATCAGCATCAGCATCAGCATCAGCATCAGCATCAGCATCAGCATCAGCATCAGCATCAGCATCAGCATCAGCAGCATCATCATCATCATCATCAGCATCATCGGCTCATCATCCAATCATCATCATCATCATCTCCACTCTCACACGCAGATCCAGTACAGCGGCGAGGGCAAGCAGTACCAGATCAGCCAGCTGCCGCCCTACCTGATGCTGCACTTCAACCGGTTCACCAAGAGCAACTTCATCAGCGAGAAGAACCCCACCATCGTCAACTTCTTCCTGAAGAACCTCGACATGACCGATTGTCTGTGCGTCTCTGTGTGTCTTTGTGTGCCTCTGTGTCTTCTGCGTCTCTGTGTCTCTGTCTGTGTGTCTCTGTGTGTCTCTGTGTGTCTCTGTGTGTCTCTCTGTGTCTCTGTGTGTCTCTCTGTGTCTCTCTGTGTCTCTGTGTGCCTCTGTGTGTCTCTCTGTGTCTCTCTGTGTCTCTGTGTGTCTGTGTCTCTCTGTGTGTCTCTCTGTGTCTCTGTGTCTCTCTCTGCGTCTCTGTGCCTCTGTGTGCCTCTGTGTGCCTCTGTGTGTCTCTGTGTGTCTGTGTGCCTCTGTGTGTCTCTCTGTGTCTCTCTGTGTCTCTCTCTGTGTCTCTGTGTCTCTGTGTCTCTGTGTCAGCGTATCTTGTGTCCCATCCTCGTCAACTTCTTCAACTTCTTCCTGAAAAACCTCAACATGACCGACTGTCTGTGTTTGTGCAGGCAGTGTCAGGAGTCTCTCCCTGTCATTGTGGCTTCCATCGATGTCTCTGGCCCGCTGTGGCGGAAATCTGACTGTGTTTAGTGTCAGGAGTCTCTCCCTATCGTTGTGTTTTCCATCGATGTCTATGGCCCGCTGTGGCGGAAATCTGACTGTGTTTGTGTTTGTGCAGGCAGTGTCAGCAGTCTCTCTGTCAGTCAGTGTGTGTCCTCCATCGATGTCTATGGCCCGCTGTGGTGGAAATCTGACTGTGTTTCCGTCCCCCCCCCCCCCCCCCCCCCCATCCGCTTCCCACACTGTGGGTCTGGTGATAATGACAAAATATCGATAGATACTGTTTCCAACCCTCTTTCCCCCCCACCACCACCACCACCACCACCCACCTCACCCCACCCGCTTCCAGACACGGTGGGCCACATTCCGGCTCGCTACGACCTGGTGGCCAACATCTGCCACGACGGCACGGCCACCGATGGGGTCTTCAAGGTTTACCTGCTCAACAAGGTCCGTGATCGTCCCTCCCTCATTCGGCTGTTGCGCTGGCTGTTGCGCTGGGCAATCGACACCAAATTCAGAATTCAGGCGCGATCATCATTCATCATCGTCACCATCACCATCATCATCCAATCATCATCCAATCATCCAATCATCATCCAATCATCCAATCATCCATCATCCAATCATCATCCAATCATCCAATTATCATCATCGTCATCATCCAATCATCATCATCCAATCATCCAATCATCCAATCATCCAAGCATCATCATCATCCAAGCATCATCATCATCATCATCATCATCATCATCATCATCATCATCATCATCATCATCATCATCATCATCATCATCATCATCATCATCATCCCCACCCACCACCCACATCACTCCCCGACACAGGCCAAGGACGCCTGGTACCTGATCCACGATCTGAACGTCGAGGAGGTCTTCCCCGATGCCGTCCGGTTCTCCCAGACCTGCCTGCAGATCTACGAGCGTCAGCCGGACATAGCGGCTATCCCCACGCCATCACCACCCTCGACCGGACCCACCGATGGGCTACCGACCCTTGGCGCCACCAGCACCAGCACCAGCACCACCAGCCCGACGGGCAGTGTCAGTGTGACCGGGAGCAACCCAATGCCGCCTCCGCTGGTTGAGAAGCCCAAGGGGCCCGCGTTCTTCCAGAGCTCCGACGTGCGCAGGTAAAATAATAGTGCGTTGCTGTTGTTGATGATGTTGATGGAGAGAGGGCGCGCGCGCGAAAGAGTGATCCTTCCCCCCCCTCGTTTTTTTCCCCTCCGGAGATGAGGGCGTGATGTTGGGGCGGGGCGTCCCTTTGTGCCCCTTCGGTACAGCGTCCTGTGCGGAACCTACGGATTCTCCCCCTCCTGCTCCTACTACGATCTGAATGTACTACTGGAGGGCTCTCCTGACGGCGTTCAATGGCGCCTCTTGGACAAGCGCCATGTGACCGTCAGTGCGGGAAGAACCAACACGATCGAATTGGAGGACCCCATCAAGTCCTTCGCGGCCCGCTACTTCAGGCTTTCCGAGTTCTTCCAACTCTCCAACTTCGAGCTGTACGGTATCCTCTGGCCTTCTCCTCCCCCACACCTCCCGCCGAGGAAGATTGGAACGAAAGGATGGCGTTGAACGGACACAAGAACAAGGGAGGGAGGAGGAGGATGAGGGGAGGGGAAGGAACGCGACCAGACAGACCATGGGGGGGGCGTCCCCCATCATCATTCCGCGAACCACTTCTGCCGTCACCATCGAGGCGAGGGAACGCGATCAGACAGATCAGAGGGGGTGGAGGCCGGTGGGGACTTGGGGGGGGGGGGGGGGGGCGAGCGGCAGTTAGATCAACGGCTGATGTCAGGTGTCCAATTTGGCGAGGCCTGAAGTCACCAGGAGTCGGTCGGCCAGGGCACGTACCTGGCGGATGGGTGGGTGAAGGAATTCGAACACTGGGTTAAAACTGCGCTGCAATGCTGGACAACGGTTGAGAAGAGATTTGGAGTCACTGGTGGGTGGGCGGAGCATATTTCTGTCATTTCACTTCAATCGGAACCAGACGATCAAAGAGGGCCACCTTGCGGTTACCCTATTCCAAAAATCCGAACCAAATGCAATTTGTAACACTTGGTTCGATTCACACGGAAATCACTAGTAAAAGGCGAGTGATTTTTTCGATCTGTGAATCGAATGAAAACCAAGAGAAAGCATCGCCTTCTTGAAGTCCAGGCTGCGGTCGAAAAGTTATGGGACAACCGAAAAAAATTGTCTGTCTGATCAACTCACAAACAACGCACAACAACAGACTGGAGGGCATGCGTCCATCAACGCGGTTTTCCTGAGCTGTTCCTGCAGCGCCACAAGCTGTGGGCCGACCAGATCCCGCATGGGCATGACCCGAGCCGCGGGGGCACTGGGCCCGCCCGCTGGACTCGGCAACAGGATGGAACCGAGACGGTTCGGGGCAACTGGTGGTGGAAAATGATGACAAAAAAATGAGACGGGTGAATAAATCGTATATCCACCTGCACCATCATCACCATCATCCAGTCATCACCATCGCCCGTCATCACCACCCCCACCATCACTATCATCATCATCACCATCATCATCATCATCATCACCATCATCCAGTCATCATCATCACCATCATCCAGTCATCATCATCACCATCATCCAGTCATCATCATCATCATCATCATCATCATCATCATCATCATCATCATCATCATCATCATCATCATCATCATCATCATCATCATCATCATCCAATCATCATCCAATCATCATCCAATCATACAATCATCATCCAATCATCATCATCATCCAATCATCATCATCATCATCACCATCACCATCATCATCATCCAATCATCATCATCATCATCATCATCATCATCATCATCATCATCATCATCATCATCATCATCATCATCATCATCATCATCATCATCATCATCATCATCATCATCATCATCATCATCATCATCATCACCACCACCACCACCACCACCACACCACCACACCATCACCATCATCACCATCAGCAGAAAGTTACTGTCAACTTCCCGTGTGTTTGGGGTCGCCACTGTCATGGGGTCGCCGCCACTGTCATGAGGTCCGACCCGTGCCAAAGAAAAAGAACAACGCAAATCAGAAGCGAGGCTGCGACGCGACGGACCCTCGGGCTGCTCTTGTTGCTGATCCGGCTCCTCGGGGGCCGCCTGTGAGGCCGCCACGAGAAGCGCCCCGGCCAGCTTCAGGGCCGCCATGCGCACCTAAGAGGTGAGGATTGGGTGGTGATGGTGATGATCGATGATGATGAACAGAATGACGATGTTGATACTGATGATCTGATCAGGATGGTGATGGTGATGATGGTGGTGATGACGCCCATTGGGGAACAGGAAGATGCAGATTTGGCAGGAAGGGAGGCGACACAGCGCCCGGACCTCGGCGCTCTTGTCCGCGAGGCATTGCTGGGCGCAGGGCAGCAGATCGCACAGGAAATTGGCAATCGCGGCTGCGGTTCGAAGGCCGTACGCGCAGTGAAAGAGAATCTGCACACAAACACAAAAAATGTTTTGCGTCGGCCGGGACTCGAACCCGGGTCTGGCGCGTGGGAGGCGTCAATTCTACCCCTAGACCACCGACGCTTTTTGATGCAAAAACTAGCATCGCAACATGGTGATGTTCATCGCGCTCCACTAACAGACCTGCAAGGCAGTCAGCCGAGTGGGTGCTGCACCCGAATCGCCGCGGAGGGCCACTCGACGCAGGGGGTCGACAATTCGCGTTGCAAGACCCACCAAACGCCCTGGGAACACATCCCCAAAGGAATCGTGATGATGAATTCCCCCCCAAAAGCAGCAGGGACGGCACGTTAATGTTGGAAATATGAAAACAAATCGCCCAATGACACATCTGTGGACGGCAACAGACCGTCCTGGGCGAGCATTTGTGCAGTCCGTCCGAGGGCGCCGCCCACGAGTGCCCCCAGAGTCCCGCCTCCAGCCAGAGGCTCCAGCAGTCGCGGCAGCAGCAGGTCAACCAGAAGCGGACCCCCGCCCAGTGGCTCGCGTGGTGGTGGCGGCCCTGTGTCGAAAACAATAGCCGAGAGGGGGGTTGGGTGGTGGAATTTGAGGAGGCTGATGAGGAATGCGGTGTCGAAGCAAAAAAGTCGAAAGGGGATCACGTGGTGGAATTGAGGAGGCTGATGAGGAGGTTGTGTTTCGGTGGCTGGTGGAGGAAGGGATGGGCTTGAGAAAGAGCGTCTTTCTTGAACTTGTCGCTGCGACCTCGTAAATACAATGCATCACAAATGAGGGAAGGGGGAGCATATACGGGCCTGGGTGTGGCGCGCCCGTCGCCGCACTTGTCCCCTCGGCATCGTCGGCCAGCTCCACAATCAGCGGGCGCCTTGGCACATTCGGGCTGTCAGCAGGCTGCTGCTGCTGTTGTTGCTCCTGGTGATGGGAGTTTTCTTCTGCTTTCTGTTGTTGCTCCTGTTGTTGTTGCTGCTGCTGCTGCTTTTGGGAGATTTCTTCTGTATTCTGTTGTTTCTCAGGTCCAGCAGGATTCTGTGCCGTCTTGTCCCTCGGCCGACCCACACCGACGCCACCGCCGGGCATGGGGACGGCCAATTTGAGCAACAAGGCCAAGGCGTCTGTGCAACCCATGAGGGTCTTCCGCTGCTCGTCGGGATGGGACGGCGCCACGCGGATCAGCAGGGCGGGTTGGGTCAGGACGGCCAGGCAGCTGTGGGCCAGAGCGAGACAGGAGGACAGTACGAGATCTGCCGTGCGCCCGACCCACCATTACACGCGCGAACAGGACGTACAAGACGTGGAAGAAAAGGAAGAAGAGATTCGTGACGATGTGGCAAGAAATGAAGCCACCCATTTCGGGGACTGTGTGTGGGTGTGGGTAAAGAGACGTCCACGCAAAAGCACAATCATCACCATCCTCATCCTCATCACCATCATCACCATCATCACCATCACCACCATCACCATCACCATCACCATCATCAACCATCATCAAGCGACCCGGACGGACCATCCGCCGTGTTTTCCTGTTGTTGTTGATGTTCCTGTTGTTGTTGCTCTTTTTGCTGCTGAAGCAGAAAAAGTCCGTGATGCGGCAACACGGGGGTATCCGTGAGTACCCGTGCGATCGCCCGGTCCCATGTAAGCATGCATGTGCACGCGGCGTAGAGCACGGCCCGTGCGTGAGCGAGCGAGGGACCGCGGGAGGGCGGGGCGGGGAGGGACGGGAGAGCGGGGCCACAGGAGGTGGTGGTTGGAGGGGATGGGGATGGGCCTGTTGAAGAAGACACCGCGGGAAGGCCAACGAGGGGCGCAAACCTGCGCGTGGATGGAGAAGTTGGTGAGGCGGGTGCGTGAGTGCACGGAACCACAAAAACGACAACAACTGCATCTGTGCATCTGTGCGCAGATGATGATGATGATGATGATGATGATGATGATGATGATGGCTGGATGATGATGATGATGATGACTGGATGATGACTGGATGACTGGATGATGATGATGATGATGACTGGATGATTGGATGATGATGATGATGATGACCACGGCAGATCACGGACCAACGGGCCGCATAGGGCAGGAAATCCATGGGCAGAAAGCGGCCAGCCACTTCGGAGCACTGACGCCTCAGCACGTCGGGCTGGGCATCATCGAAGACCCTGCCACCAGCGCCCACCGTGCGGAACGGAAAATGAGATCGGAGGGCAAAAAGAAAACGGGAAGCCCCGCTCAAGTGCAGACAACAAGAAGAAAATCGGACAATAAAAAGGAAGCAGACCGATGGAGGGCCGCGCAGAGCAGCTCGTGACGTAGTCGGACAGCGGATCCTGCCAACATCGGGCGTTGCTCTGCCTGCTGGCCGGCATCATCACTATCGACAGTCGAGAGCACCAAGGAGTCTGCCGAGGGCCGGTCCGCAAGCGAGAGCACACCGGGAGGCAGAAGACGCAGGACAAGCCACGGAGCCAGCAGACGGTCCACCGATGCCACTTTTTCCTGCTGTAGCTGCTGTTGTTGCTGCTGTTGTTGTTGTTGCTGCTGTTGTTGTTGCTGCTGTTGTGGTTGTGGTTGTGACACGGCGGTGTCTGCCAGGATGGCCGCATGGACCAGAGACAGCAAAACATCCGAGGCGTGCGCACAGAGGGGTCCCAGCAGGGCCGTGAGGACCCGCATGGCGATGGGGTCCGCATAAGTTGGTGTTGCTATTGATGGTGGTGATGTTATTGGTGCGGCGGTGGTGCTGGCAGTGTCAGAATCGGAGGGGGCGGGTGCGGGCGCCTCTTGTGGAGGAACGGCTTGAGGGGTTTGTGAAGGTGGCGACGGATGGGCAGAAGAGGCGATCGGGCCAAGGATCGGAGCGAGCAGGGTTGGTACGATGCTGGCCCAGACGGCACCAGGGACCTGCCAACAGTCGAGACGAATCAGTGAAACCCCAGAGACAAAAAAAAATGGATGGAGGAGCAAATCGGGCTGTCAATTTAAAACTCAGAACCCAGATACGTCGTTCTGAAAGGGTCGTTCGGTTCACACATTGAAGTTCCTCGCCGTACATGCACCGCCAGTGTGGATCAAAAGGCGCGTTGATCAAAAGGCGTGTGGATCAAAAGGCGCAAAGCTCACCCCTTGAAGTCAGCGGCAGACCGACCTTCTCTGCCCAGCGCTTCAGCAAGGGCACGACGCGTACAGCCCAGTCCCGCAGCTCCTCCGGATCCGCACCGGCGGTGGCTTCAGACTCGACCTCGGGTGAGGTCGATGGGTCTGAACGCGCAGGGGATGATGATGATGATGATGATGATGTTGATGTTGATGATGATGATTGGATGATGATTGGATGATGATGATGATGATGATGATGATGATGATGATGATGATGATGATGATGATGATGATGATGATGATGATGATGATGATGATGATGATGATGATGATGATGATGATGATGATGATGATGATGATGATGATGATGATGATGATGATGATGATGATGATGATGATGATGATGATGATGATGATGATGATGATGATGATGATGATGATGATTGGATGATGATGATGATCGGATGATAATGATGATCGGATTCGGATGATGACGACGATGATGACTGGATGATGATGATGATGCTCGGATGATGATGATCGGATGATTGATGACGAATCCATCGCCACCGCCACCACCACCTCGACCCTGTCGCCATGCAAACACGCCCGCATCCATCCGCGACACGCATGCCTTCACACACAAGGGAATGACCTGTGCGGGGGGCCTCACCCTGCTGCGGCAGCGGGGCCGCGGGCCTGTGTGGGATCAAAAAGGCCCCGATCTCAGCGGGCGACCGGGGGGTGTCAATGGCGGAACACGGGGCTGGGCCTTCCCTGTTTCCACACAAAATGCAGAGGAAAAGAGAGTCTGTGAGCAGGCGAATCATCACCGCGGGGCAGAACACCGAATGATTCGGGGGAGCAGGCAAAGTGATGGTGGCAGCAGCAGATATATGCCCACGGATAGGAGCAGGAGCAGACCGGATGCATGTCATCAGGGCGTCGAGGGCCCGCACCAGGTCGCGATGGGTCAGCAGGGTGGCGCTGAAGCCAAGAGAAACATGATGAAGAAGATGATGATGAAGATGATGATGAAGATGATGATGAAGATGATGAAGATGATGAAGAAAATAGTACCGGGGAAATAATTTGGGGCCGATCTGGAAGCGTGCATATTTACGTATGGGACCCCCGCGACCCCAAAGCCCACAGTCACCTGTGCAAAGGAGATTTCTCCCACCCATGCCACAGCCAGCTCACCCACCTCCCAGGAGGACGCGACCCCAGGAATGGTGAGGACCCAATTTTGGGGGGTCCATGGATGGTTGCTCGCATTCCCCCGGATCCGCGCGGATGACCAGACAACGGGCTCTTCCGCACGCATGGGAAGGGTCGGTGCTCCTCAGCCCCAACGAGAAAGGTGGGGGCCGGCTGTCTGTTGGGGTGGGAGGAAATGCTGGGTTGGGCCGTTTGGGGACCTGAGGGATGGGGTCATGGGATCCCATAACAAAGTGACCATCCACCACCACCACCCAAAGCAACCTGACCAACCCCGGTCGTCACACGTGCGTGCTGGGGAAGTGCCACACACTGCAAAGCCAGCTCCTGGTTGGGGGATGCCGGGTGGGTGTGGGCCTGTGGTGGGAAGAACGGTTGGAGACAGGCAGTGGAAAGGCTGGTTTCCGAGTGGCATGGAAAGTGTGCCGTTCGGACCGACCCGGCGAGAGCAGGGCCTCCCAGGCTGTGCTTGGACACAGGCAGCAGCCTAACTGCTGCCACACAGACAGGTCTCTGGTGCTTCCCTCTGTGGTGCACGGTCATGTCATGGGTTTGGGAAGGGTGCCGATCCCTCCCGATCGGGATGACCCAAGACCATGTGCTGGACACGGGCCAGGGTGGGTCCGTCAAGGGTGACATGAGTTTCATTCGCGTGAGTGTGGAGCCCCCCTCGAGCCACACGGCCCTCAGGCCGCGGCCGACCTGGGGTTCGGGAGCGGTTGCGCGGACAACACACTCTGGTGCCCAAGTGCCCTCCCATAATTTTTCCGGTGCAGCGACCGATGGACAAGAGGGGGGAGTGAGCCCTCAGAGAGAGAAGAGCTGAGTCGAGTTCTCTTCCCACGCATTTGCTCTTCATCTTTCTTTCTTTTGATTTTGTCGCCTGCGCCCTCGCAAAATACGCAGCATACGTTTTCTCTCTGCTCTCGCCACTTCTGGCAAGTTTGTTATCACCAAAGGGGCTAAAACGAATCGCGCAACACCAAAAACTCAGATTGCCCCGCCCACCCCTGGGAACAGACATCAGGGCGTCGCCAGCTGCGGCCCGAATCCGGGCGTCCCGGTGGTAGATCCGCCTGACCAGCGCCGAGACGACAAGCCACGGGTCTGGCCGGAAAATGGGCGGAGAGACGAGGAGAGAAGAGAAGGGAAAGGTGGTCAGGCAGTCGTCGCATCTTGCCATTCCCTTCACCGATGACGCATATATCATCGCAAAGCCCTTCCACAGCTCCTCCCACTCCAGCTCATTTCTCCTCCTCCACCTTCTCATCATAGGCTCATTTTCCTTCTGCGATTATATAATGATGCGATGATATAATCCTGCGTCATCTTCATCCCTCATCTTCATCCCTCATCTTCATCCCTCGTCCTCTTGATGGTATGGGAGGGCGGGCGCGGGCAGGTGTTTTGGTCGGACCGAGGCGGGCAAAGAGCGGCGCAGCGCCCAAGCGGACGGCCAGTTCCTCGTCCGCCAGCCGGTGCAACAAATGCCCCGCAAGAACCTCCCTGTGCAGAAACAGAGACGGTCAGAGGATGAGCAAGGCGGTGTTTTGGTGCGACAGACCCGATTTCTTTGGCGCGTGGCGCGTTGGAATCCAGCTGCGTGGTGGCCATCTATGTGAAAAAGCAGCCGAAGCCACAAAGAGAACAAGGCGGGGCATTTGCGAGGGAGCAAACGAGACGGGAGGCACAGAATTCCAAAGAACGCCGAGGGTATTTGCGAGAGACAGAGGGATGGGTTATGGGCAGAAGTCAGGGCAAGAAAGACGCATGAAAAAAACGAGGTAGCCGGACCTGAGCAATCACATCCAGAGCACACCTGCAGAGGGGAAAAGCAGGGCGCAGTGGATGGAAAGGTGAGGCACTCCGCCCGGTACGGCGTTTCAGCGAAAGGGGAACAGAAAGGGAAGGGGAACCGGAGTAGTGGAAGGACGAGAACGGGAACGGGAAGGGAACGCGGACCGGCGGACGGGCGGCTTGGGCGAATCCATCCGCGCGAAGACATCGTTCAGCAGAAGCGGCACGCTGCGCGAGAGCATCCCCAGCCCCCCAGAAGGACCATTGAGATACGTCACTCGAACATGTCGTGCCCCGTGCCAGTCTCTCCCCCATCATCGTCCCAACCCAACACAAGGCTTTTAGAAGGCTTCTCAACATATGTCACGGAACGATTGGTTCACCGGGCAATGAAAAAAACTGTCGGAACAAGCCTACGAAGCAGGCCGCCGGCCGGAAGGTCTGTCACTCCTTGCATGCATTCCTGTTTTGACTGTGTTTCTCCAGGATCGACCGGTGGCTACACACATGCGCACACCGGGCACACTGGAAACCAATGTCCTACCGTTGTTCTCGCCTGGTCCCCCCCACCATGCGCACCCTCCCTATTTTTCCGATCTGTTGCCTCCTATCGAGTTCACACCAACAGACCCTCCCGGTAAAGAGGTCGAGGAAGACCCTCTTGGTACACTCAATCTGGTGGTTGATCGGAGGAGGGTGTTCACCCCCCACCGCACCCACCTTGACCAGGGGCTGAGGGCAAAACAGGTGGCTGAGAAACTGGCACTGCAGCAGTCCGTCGGGTCTCTCTTCATCCTGTGTCTTCATCGAGGTCGGAAAGATCGGCAAACAATGTGATCTCGCGGACGGGATACTGGGTCATAGCAAGGTGAAACTGCTGCGAATGGAGGCCCTCGACACTGGCACAAGAAATTATGGGATGATGGGGGAAAAAAAAATCAAATCATGAAACAGACCGGGAACCCACAAACAACAAAAACATTTGAAGGAACAACAGACCGGGCACAGAGATCGGCCACAAACCCGACCACGGCGGCCGAGGCCCCGTCCTGTTGCTCCTCCATCATCTCCACCATGCTCGCCCCCACGGCGCGCAGTTCGGCTGCCGTGGTGCCCGCTGGGGTGGCCGCCAGGTCGGGTGGTGATGATGATGGCGCTGGTGTTGTTGAGATGGACGTGGTGTGGCGCAGGATCGCAACGACCAGGGCGTGGGTCCGCGGGGACGGGGTGCGGAGCTGGTTTTGGGGGTGGGTGCGGCCCCCCATGGGAAAAGGGGAGATAAAAGGTGAGCATGGAGCAGAAAGAAAAGAGGGATCTGGGGGATGGAAAAAGGGGAGAGGCATAGAGAGTGTAGAAACGAAAGAGGGACATGGGGGGGTGCGGTAGATGGAGAAAGGGGAGATAAAAGGTGGGCATGGGAGTGGAGAAATCGGTACGATAAATCAAAGAGGGACATGGGGTGCAGGTCCGGACCTGGAAAAGCAGGGGCTGTGACATGGCGTCACCGAGCTTCTGGAAGAGAGCCGAGGCCTGAGCTGCGGGGATAAGAAGAGGGAAGAGCGGAAACAAGAGTGAAGACAGTGACACGAAAGTCGGAAAAAGGGAGAAGGATGGAGAGAAAGAAGAAAAAGTCGCCTGTTTGTCGTTGAGTTCGTGCATGAGAGCCGTCTGGACTGATTCGAGTTGAAGAGGGAAAGAGGGAAGAAGAGGGAAGCAACACCGCACAAAAAAACCAAAAACTGACCTGGTGAACACCGGCCCAGCACAAGGGCAAGCCCGAGCAGCGGGGGGGGCGGGGGAACCCCGGGCCGGGTGGGTGTGGGTGCCGCTCCTGTGCTTCCGCTGCCCCCGTGTGGTCCCGAGGAGGATGGCGGGGGCGCGGCGGGGTCGCCCAGATGCTGTTCGACGTAAAGCTGTGTACGGGGTGGAGGAAGGCGAGGCAAGATAGAGGTGTCAAAGAACCGTTGGCGCGCGACTTATGGCCATCAAGCGCCATTGCATCTGTCTGCCCGGTCTTTTTCTCCTGGGGCCACCTGCCAGCCCTCTGCCTCATCCCGCGCCACATGACGGACAGACCCTCAACTGGTCGGCCATCAAGGCCGCATCGCCCAGAAGCGGCCCGCCCGGGAGTCCGTCAGGCTGGGTGGGCGGCGGCGGCTCCGACTGGACAAGAAGCGGCCCGCAGAGGCCAAGGAGAAGCGCCAGCCGAGTTCGGTGGGGTGCCAGCTGTGGGTCTGACCGAGGGGCGGGTTGGGGAGAAGAGGGAGGGGTGGGGGAGGGGTGGTGAGTGATCATGGGGTTGGAGGGGTTTGCCACTCTTTGTTGTAAAATTGGCAAAAATCCGAAAGAAGTTTGTCAAGAAGGCAATGGAGACGGAAAAGGCGGATGAGGGTGGGCCTCCATTCCCCACCTCTGTCTCTCCCCCCAGATCGCCTCCTCTCCACGCAGGGTCCCCGATGCCGAATGGGTGCAGAGGCGGACGGACCGGCATCGTTTCTGCAAGCGAGACGGAACGTGTCGAGGGCCTGCAGTTCCAGGGTCACATCCGCCATGGCGGCTGCCATCAGCGGCCGGGCCGTCTCGTTCCACTGAGGGAAGAGAGAGGGGTGGGAGGGGGGGGGAGGAGGTGGGGGTGGTTCAGTTATAGTTGGACGAAAAATGAGCACGTGGGAGAGATGTGGGTTCGAAGACAGCACAAAGGTGTGTTCGTGGTTCGTGTGTGCCAGAGAGCAAGAAAGACGAAACGGAGAAGGAGAAGAGATGTGTTGATGTCCAAGGAAATGTGCTGTGTGCCTTCGCAAGGAGGTGGGCATGGGCCAACGGACGGCGGTCATCAGCTTGACCATCTCGATGCAGCCGGGCAGCAGTCTCCACAGGGTCACCGCGCAGGTTGCTTGTTGTTTGGCTTCATCCTCCTCTCCCTCCCCGATAGCCAGGGTGGAGTCCAGGACTTCAATTTTCGGCCGTTTGTTGGCCGAGGAGGATGCGGGGACCGGAGCGGGCGGTGGCGACGTGATCGCTGTCCGTGGCCTGTGAGAAGAAGTGTGAGGAGGGTGATGTGGATGGTATGCACCAAAGTGAGTGCGTCACCACCACCGCGGCTGCCGCGGCCTGCAACCACGACAGGAGGCAGACTTTTTCGCGGGCTTGTGGGTCGTCCCAGTGGCCTTGGAGGCAAGCTGGGCGAGCCCCTGAACCACCGCCAGGGCCGCATCGATGGCAGAGGCTGTGAGGCGTGTAGGCAACGGGGCAGCCCCAGAGTGGAGGCTGCGATATACGTGTGCCAACAGAGATGAGGGAAGGCCGGGGGAGAGGGCCTGGCACAGGCAGGGAGGGCAGACCCCTCGTTCTTGGCAATTGCCAGCAGGGCGCCCACCAACTTGCTGAGGGTCACCAACTGAGCCTCGTCCTGCGTGACGGCATCCCCGTCTTGGCCTGGCGGTGGCAGCGGAGCATCCATGGCCCCAGCTCCAGAGGCGCGTGTCTCCAGGGTGTTAGCCACGAAACGGATGATCGCGCACAGCGCAAGCTTGGCCTTCTTCTCGGCGCCGATGGCGAGGATGGTCTCCCAGGTTTGCACCAGCAGGTCTGTGGTGGATGAACTCTGAAAGTGTGGGTGTACTGTCTCCGGACCTCGGAATGGGGGGTGATGAAGCAGCCAGAGAAAGAGACGAATGATCCGTTCCTGGGCAGATGCTTTGGTCGCATTCTGCAGAAGCGCTTGGGTGAGCGCCAGCATGTTGGAGACCCTCGAGGGGCCTTCCAAGTGATGCTTGAGCGAAACGAACCCATGGCCAATTGGGGCTGAACGACGAACGGGGCAATTCAGTGTGAAAGGAAAAAAGTCGCCAGACTTTGACCAGTCAGATCAAAGATGCCGGCATTGAAAGTATGCCGGTCGGCACGCAAAATTTCTTCCAATGCGCGACCTAGCCTCCAAGTCGGCTGTTTTTCTTGTAAATCGAGCGACTCCCAGGACGGAGAATCGTCTTTCGAGGGAATTTGGCCGTGATTGGCCCAGCCCTGCATACAAGGAGACCCAGAACAAATTGCCCGGCAGCCGACTGTGATACCCTTGGTTCTCGAGGCTATTGTTGTTGCGGACCCGTTTGAATTGAATTGCTTGTATGGGAGTTGTTCGGCCAACCGGGCATTCAATTCCGTTGGACTCCCTTCTGCACTCCGATGAGGCCGGAGAGGAGCTTGCTGGGTGTGAGGAGGTCTGACCTCCCACACCTAAAATCCTCTTGACCATTTCTCTAGGAGCCGCCGGGAACTACCGAACCCCAAGCCCTTCCGCATGTTGAAAAGCTTCCCGGGAATGAGACCTCTTCTCACACCGCTGAAGTCGACAATCATCATCCGCCGCCAGGTCCTCTTCCCGATCAGCGGGCTTCACCCCCGCCGAGGGATCAAGAGGTGGCACCAGAGAACATGGATACAACTGCTGCTCTTTTCTCTCCGGCTCACCCACAACATCCCGGCTTCGATGAGGATCCCTCCCTGATGGAGGAAGAGGAGGCTCCCGTTGGTGTCCCGACCGAAGCTCCGCATGTTCTCGACGAGGAGCAAGGCGAAGGTCTCGATGTCGCCTGGGATGAATCCACACGCCACCCAACACAGTCTGTCTCCCCTTCTCCATTACCCCATTGCTCACCACCACACTGAAACAACCACAGAACCGCTCCGGCAGGATCGACATCCCCTGTGGGTATACCGACTCTGTCGCATCTCATCCGTCCAACCTCCGTCTCAGCCTCCCTCTCCCCGGAGCCATCCACTGCCCCGGTCCCCCCGCCGGACGAACAGCCCACAACCGCAGCTCCCCTCTCGGCCCGCTCCCGCCTGCACCAACCGGCACCAGCAGCACCAGCAGCACTGAGAGGCGGAGAAAGTGCCGACTCGTCGCTATCCCCCCGGTCAGATCCCCAGCCGTCGACATCCCCGCCCCTGGCGCCACAACCGGCATCGCAGGCTGTCGAACCCGCGCAACTGCAGCAGCAGCCGCCGCCATTTGAATGCCCCACCCCACCACAACCACAACCATCGCAATCCCCCTCAATCGGCGATGCACCCGCCCCTCGTCTCCCCGAATCCGCTGCGATGGTTGCGGAACAGCCCACCACCACCACCTCAACCCCCACTCCCCCCAACGGCCCAACCGGCGCCCACCACCAGCAGCCCGAACCATCATCTCCGCTCCACTCCGCGCAGCAGCAACAGCCCAACACCACCAGCACCGACCTTCATCTTGCTGTCGAAGACGACGCGGGTTCGCCTCTCGCTGTCCCGCTTACTGCTGCCGCTATCCCGACTGCTGCTGGTGCTGGTGCTGCCTCGGCATCATGCGGCATGCTGCTCCCACCGGCATCCACCCAGCTGCCTGTCTCCCCGCCTCTCCTGTCGCTCCCACCCGCTGCCCCCGCAACCGCCGCCGCCGCCACCGCCACCGCCACCGCCAAGCCGGTCTCTCCGCACATCCTGCTACCCGCCGCTCGCCCCGCTGCCCCCGCCGCAGCTGCCGCCCTGGCCCTGTCGCCAACCTCTCCCCCGGCGGGATTCCTCCACTCGGTGGTGAGTCAACCCGATGTCTCTGTTCCGGCATCAGCTCCGGCAATTGGCAGCCCGCCACCACAGGGAGGGGACGAGCGGGCAGCACCACCAGCAGGAGGGGTCGTGATGATGATGGCGGGGATGGAGGTGGAGGCAGTGCCGAGGATGGGAGTGGTGCTTCCCCGGGCCAGGTCGCCGACCCGGGTGGCCGATCCACTGCCCAGACTCGCGGCTGCAGGGCCCCAGAGGTCTGCCGATCGCTCTGTCTTGGGGCGATGATGATGGTGGTGGTGGTGGTGATGGTGATGATGATTGGTAGAGGATGAGGATGTTGATGTTGATGTTGATGATGTTGATGATGATAATGAGGATGAGGATGAGGATGATTGCGTGATGATGATGTTGATGATGTTGATGATGGTGATGGTGATGATGATGATAATGCTGATGATGATGATGGGTGAAGCAAAGGACTGATCAATGATGATGATGATGATGATGATGATGATGATTGGGTGATGATGATTGGGTGATGATGATTGGGTGATGATGATTGGGTGATGATTGGGGATGATGATGAGGATGATGATGTTGTTGATGATGTTGATGTTGTTGATGTTGATGTTGATGGAAGCATCCCGGCGGCGCCTGACACCCATCCACACTCGCTCTACACGCAGATCTGGTGGCAGCAGTAGCACCCTCCCGTCGGCCCCCCTGACGCCCATTCGACGGCCATCGGGCGAGACGCCGATGCTGAGTCGCCTTGTTCGGACCCCCGGTGCCTGGGTCCGCTTCACCATCATCATCATCAGCAGCAGCAGCATCATCCGTCATCATCCAGTCATCATCATCATCCAATCATCCAATCATCCAATCATCCAATCATCATCATCATCATCATCATCATCATCATCATCATCATCATCATCATCACCATCATCCAGTCATCATCATCATCATCATCATCATCATCATCATCATCATCATCATCATCATCATCATCATCATCATCATCATCATCATCATCATCATCATCATCATCATCATCATCCCCGATATCAGCATCATCCCCGATATCAGCATCAGCATCACCATCCAATCATCAGCATCAACATCATCATCGTCACCATCGTCACCATCGTCACCATCTCCGTCACCCCCACCGCCCGCCCCATCCCCAACCCCCCATCCTCATCTCCACACCCTACCCCCCCATCCCCATCCCATCCCCAATCCCCCATCCCCAAATCCCCACCCCCCGACACAGCTCCCATCACCACGGCGTCATCGTGCCTCGTCCTCATCCGCTCACGTCCCTCCCATCCCCCACACACACACACACACCCAGCCCGTCTCGACCAGCCCCGCCCCCCACGGCGGCCATCCGTCTTCTCCCACCCGCACCACCGCGACCCGGCCCCCCTCCCTCTTCCCAAGCACCCCATCCACCACCCCTGCCAACATCCCCCTGGTCATGGCCACCACCGCCAACATCCCCCTGGTCATGGCCACCCCTGCTGCTGCCCCTGTGGGCCACCCGGGTTTCGGTGATGATGCCGAGGGCGAAGTGGATGGCGAGGGGCGGCGGCTGGTGCTGCTGCAGCAGACCCCGAGCGTCATTCACAGGCCCACACGCGCCGCGGCAGAGGGTCTGTCCATCATCATCATCATCACAATCAGCATCAGCATCAGCATCCAATCAGCATCATCATCAACATCAACCATCATCATCAGCATCAGCATCAGCATCATCATTATCATCCAATCATCATCATCATCATCATCACCATCATCATCACCATCATCAGCATTAGCATCATCATCATCAGATCATCATCATCATATCCAGTCATCATCAGATCCAGTCATCATTCAATCATCAATCATCACCGTCATCAGCATCAGCATCAGCAGACTCCGAGTGTCATTCACAGGCCCACACTCGCCGCGGCCGAAGGTCTGGGCACGCTGGCGCCCCTTCACCCTCAAATCCCGGCCCTCATCATCCCGGATCGCATCATCTTCATCCAATCATCATCTTCCATTCATCCATTCATCATCATCATCATCATCATCACATCATCCATCACCCCCGTCCCCCCGGCGCCCGGCTCCTCCCTCCCCTCGCCCTCCCCCCAACCCGGCCCCCCGGCCCCCACCAGCACCCCCTCCACCCCCCTTCGCGCCGCCGGCCGCCCCCCGCGTGAGCTCTGCCTGGCCGTGCCCATCCTGGGCCGCGGGACCACAACCACCACTGCAGGCCTCCACGGGCCAGATCCCTTCGTCTACCCGACATCTTCCTCTACTGGCACCGCCCGCCCGCTCGCTGTCTCTTCCTCCGCATCTGCCGGCGGCGGCGCTGTGCTGGGGGCAGAGGCCACCACGACCGGGGTACCAGCCACATCATCCCGGACTGGGGTACGGTGGGGGGTCGGAGCCACTGGGGTTCCATCCACACCATCCCTACTAACAGTCGGACCCACCCCGACCGGGGTACCAGCCACATCATCCCAGACCGGTCCACGCCGGGTCGGAGCCACAGGGGTTCCATCCACCACCGGAAGGTCATCATCACCCCCGGTTGTCTCCACTCCCATCTCATCCTCCTCCTCCCACATCGGGGCCACGCCCGGCCTCCGCCTGCCGGCCGCCACCACCAGCGACCCCGTGGGTGCCCTGATGCGGGCCATCCCGGAGCCTCCGCCCCCGCCCGCCGTCCTGGCGGCTCATCATCGCCACCACCTGCGCACCCCCAGCGAGGCGGCTGCAACCCCAGTTCCAACACCGGCCGCAATCCGCCAGCAACAGCAACAACAACAACAACAACAACAACAACAACAACAACAACAACAACAACAACAACAACAACAACAACAACAACAACAACAACAACAGCAACAACAACAACAACAACAGCAGCAGCAGCAGCAGCAGTCATCAGGTGACACCCCCGTAAATGCCGTTTCGCTCAGCCTGCTGCGCCCGTCCGGCTCGGGGTCCCTCGCCAGTGGTCTCGCGGCCTCGCAGCCCCCGCCCCCGGTCTCCTCGTGCCATCAATCCTCACCCCGGTTTCATCCATCCTCCTGCCGCCCAGCCGAGCCCCGCTCCTGTTCCTGCTCCTGCTCCTCCTGCGCCTGGCGGCCTCATGAACCACGCCACCCCCACCTCCGCTCCCGCCCTAACCACCACCGCCGCCACCACCACCGTCACCACCACCAGCCCGGTCAACAACCCAGGCCGCATCGCCCGTCCCGCAGCCCCGACCTCCCCGTCAGCGGCAGCGGTGGCGGCCCTGGCCGGCCCGGCCACCACCACAGCCCTGCTGCTCCCCCCGGGTGATCACCACCACCACCATCCCCGCCCACAGCCCACCACCACCGCCACTGCCACTGCCGCCACCACCGCCACCGTCACAAGGACGGGCGATGGTGATCACCACCACCATCAGCCTCGCGCGCAGCCGATAGCGACAGGATCCGCCACCACCCCCGCCACCACTGCCACCACCGAACAGACCCACCCGGGCCGGCAGCAACCCGCGCCGCCGCGCGTGGGCCCACCCCCTGCTTCATCATCATCATCATCACCCCCCCTGGATCAAGGTGGTCTTGTCCGAGGCGGCGGCGGCGGTCTTCCGCTCCCCGGGGCCGAAGCCCCCAGACCACAGTCACCGCCCGGCCCGGCCCGACGCCACGCCAGCACGACCACAGCGGCCGGGGAGGCGGCTTGGGGGGTGGGGTTCGGCCGTGCAGCAGCGGAGGTTGCCTCCCCTCCACCCCCCGCCCCCGCCCCTGCCGCCACCGCTACATCCACCTCGGCCCTCTACTCCTCATTCGCCAGCTCACTCGCCTCCCCGCCACCCGCCCCGTCCGGCCGCCGGTGGGCCGCCGCCGCCCCAACCTGCGCCCCCGCCGAGCCGGAAAGCTCCCTGGCTGCCGTGGAATGGGGCGAGCTCTCCCGGATGGAGAGCTCCCTCTGGGATATACCCGCCCCCCGGCCACCGCCACCACCGCCGCCACCGCCACCACCACCACCCAGAAGCCTCATGGCAAGCCCCTACCGGCTGGTGACCCAGGCCGAGGTCGATCTGGGGTTGGCGGAGGAGCCCAGGCTCTGGGCTCACCCCCCAACAAGCACCAGTACAACCACCACCACCGGCAGCGGCGCCCAGCGGGCGACCAGCGCCCAGCGCATCACCCGGCCCGCGGTTCTGGGCACGCCCAGCGCGGCGTCGTCGCCCCCGCGGGCCGTGGGCCTGCTCTCAACCAACATCATCACCCGGGGGCCTGCTGGCACCCGGCCCAGCTCGGCCCCCCGCAGCAGCGGCCACGCCGAGGGGATGGCGACGGGCCTGCTCCGTCCCGCGGCATCATCATCAACATCATCATTGTTCTTCACCGCACGTGGGGATCTCCCCGGTTCGGACGCCCCGAGTGCCATGGCTTCGCTGCTGCGCCACCGGCGACCCGTGATCATCCAGCAGCAACAACAACAGCAACAGCAACATCAGCAGCAGCAGTCGATGCTCGGCTCGGCACTGGCCACTTCGCGCCGCCCGGCCAGTGCGCTATTGGCTGGCGCTGGCCGGCCCGCCCTCACCACCACCATCACCACCACCCTGGCCGGTGCAAGTAGTGTTGTTGCTGTTTCGGGTGTCCCTCCCCGGGAGGTGTCGACCATGGGGGGATGGGGCGCCCGGCAGCTGCAATGGGCACCCGCTGTGGAACAACAGCAACAACAGCAACGAGTAGCTCTGGGATCCGGGCAGGCCATTGGACCCAGCCCGGTCCGTAGCACCCCCCACCCGCGTCCCCTCGGCTTCCTTGGTGGCTCTCCCCCCGGGTGGTGCGGATATTTGCCGAGTGAAATGTGTGGTACTTCCCCCTGATGGGGTGGCACGGCGGGCACAACCCTCTTCACTCATTTTCACACAGGGGGGGGGGCAGCCCCCGGGGGAACAGTCCACGTCATCCTCCTCCTTCCTGTCTTTATCACCCTCCCTGGTCATCATCAGCCGCCCACGATCTCACCGCCACCTCACCCCCACCCCCCACCTGTATGGACACACACTCGTCAGGTTCGCCTCTCATCGGCCGCCCGCGCCGCCCCGCCGCCCCGCCCCGCAGCCTCCCCCTCCTTCCGCCAGACGACCCTCGCCCCCCCGCCCTCCACCGCCACCACCACCCCATTCCACGGCCTCCCCACCACCACTTCCACCACCGCTGCCTCGGGCCCCGAGATCCACTGCATGACTGTGCCCTGTCTCTCGCCCCCCCACGACCACCGCCTCCCGTCTTCGTTCTACCCCCCACATCATCAGCCCCCAATGCGCGTGACGGCACTGCTGCCCCTGACGGCCGGCGAGGGCTGGGACACACCTCCTGCACCCCGGGGCAGCATTGGCAGTGTGGGGACGTTGGCCAACCGGCTCAGCGGAACGCCGCCCGTGCCCGGGGGGATGTTCGCCCGGCAGCCCGTGAGCCGGTATTAAGAAGTCATCATCACCTCTCCTTCCCCTCCCCATGATCCTCATCTTCCTCCGCTCTCACCATCCACACGTGCAAAATTGCATCCCTCTTGTACAACACGACTCTCGCGAGAGAAGAGTAACCCGAGCAGGACGACGGATTATGTCAAACGCTCCAAGGTCAGCATCGGGTCATGAAGAACCAGGAGGATGGGCTGCAGGAACACATGATTCTTGCCAAGACCCCGGGTTCTCATCCGCCACTGGCACGTGGCCTCGTCTGAGGCAACAGCAACAACGATGGTGGGGAGTCTCATGGTGCACTCGACAACCTTTGGTGATACTACGCGCATGACACATGTCACCCCTCAGAAGCGCACTTGGGCCACGCGCTCCTGGAGGATGGCATCGAGTTCCTCGAGTCGGGCCTGGAGACGGTCCACCTCGGCTCGCGCCAATCGCACGTCCTGAGGATGGGGTTTTCGGTGCCGTGTGTGTGGACGCACGCGAAACCAGAGTGAATGGACGTGAGAGGGAGGGAGGGAGGAGGTGGCGCCACAAAACCAGAGTTTGGGGAGCCCAGTTTGGGAACCAGTATATATCGTGTGTCATCTTCAAAACAGCCCGCCATGTCAGCACACCCACCACCACAGACCGGGGGCAGTCGGCAGTATGTCTGCAGGGTCTGGGACATCTGCTCGAGCTCCCGCTTGGCCTGGGTGACATCCTCCGAGAGGCCCGTGATCGAGCGGTGGGTCAGCGGTCCCGCGGGGTCATAGCCACGCGCCTCCAGTTCGTGCTGCGCCGGGAAGGGTCATATAAATAAATAAATAAAAAACAGAAGCCATCCCAGGTAGTGGGGGGGGGAGGATGACTGGAGAGACAGGGGGTTCGAAAGACAGGCGGGGGGGGGGGGGGGGGGGGGGAGGGGGCAGACCTGTGTCTCCTCCACCACTCGGTCATAGTCGGCAGCCTTGTTCTTGTGATGCTCCGTCTCCCGCTTCCAAGTGGCCTCCTGGTCCTCCTGGATCTTGCTCTCCGCCTCGCACTCCTCCAGGATCCTGGGTGTCCATAACCCCACAAAAAAAAGCGGGTGGGTGGCTAGAACCCGGGGGTAATATCCAACCGCCCAAACTGACCGGCGCAACTCCTCCAGCCGAGCGCTGAGCGATGTGATGTCGAGGACTCGTTTTCGATCTTCTTGCTGCATTTTTTGTAATTGTCGCATCTCGGCGTACGCACGCTCATCCAAGTCGTTCAGGGCAGCGCAATAACTGGGGGGAAACAGTGGTCGATAAGAAAACGGGATGGAAGTCAGCGAACCAGGCCTCGGTTGGTCTTTGAATTTCAAGCTGAACGGCAAGAGAAGCCAACGTTTCGAGTGTCTCTTGCCCAGCCGGCGAGAGAATATCAGGAGTTATGCCGACACCCTGCAAAATCTGTTGCAAACGGTTTGCTAGGTCCGATCTTGGTGATTCATTTTCTTTGAAAGTATTTGACCTTCTGCTTCGTATTCGATAGTTTTCAACTTGAGGTCATCAATCCGGAGCCGCGTTTCCATCACAAGGCAGTTTCGAAAAAAAATTAGGGGGAATGACCTTTTGGTTGAAGTAATCAGGGGGTTACGACTCTGCCCAGCAGCGACGCGTATGAGGGCGCCCCGTCATGACCAGATCCGCGATCTTCTGTTCCGCCAGCTCGCAGCGATCCCCGGGTGCCTCGCCCGCCGAGAGCCCGAGGTCGCCCCCCTGGAGGAGGACGAGGACTCGTGCCCGTCCGGCCCCCAGTCCGCAGCCCGCTACGACATCTCCTTCTCCCTGTCGGGAGATCCGCTCCCCAGCAAGATTGACGTGACCGTAGCGGAGCCCCTCGCTCCCATGTACGCCTCTCGTGCCATCAAGGGCGAAGCCGCCCAGCAGCTCGAGGAGCGGAAGTACCAGAAGTATGGGCGGGACCCGCTCTTCTTCCCCTTCTCGCTCACCTCGACAGGACAGCTCGCGCCCCGTGCCAAGGAGCTCATGGACGTCATCGACAAGGCCTACAAGAACGCCCACCTCAAGTGGCCCCGCCAGTTCTTCCTGGCCTGCCTGGGTGCCTGCCTCTGGGCGGGCAACCACGAGATGCACGCCTCCTGGGTTTCGGTCACTACCTGCAACCATCCTTCCACCACGCTCGACTCGTTGCCTGTTCCCGTGGCCAGCTTCCTGGCTGACCCACCGGCGCAGGCCAGGAGGGCTCCTTGCGGTTAGCGACCTTATCCTTTTTGATTTTCCATTCTTTTGTTCTTTTCGTGTTGATTCGTTATCCCCTTCCCCCCGGTTCGCGGGGAGGGCACAAGAAAAGGGGGTTATATACGTTGACACGGGGGGTCACGAGCTATTTTTCCGGCTGACTTGGCCACTGCCACCGAAGCTGACCACGACAACCATCAAAAATCAAGATGGGATGCTCTTCTTCCTATGGCGCGGAATTGGGCGATTCGCCCGAGCCGTTCTCTGTGGGGAGCATCAATAATGCTGTGCGTTCATCGAGTTGACAACCAACCTTCTGACATTGATTCCGCCCTTCGCAGGGCTATTTTAAAACAACTTATGATTGAAATTTGGGTTAAAAACGCTGATCTGGTGCCGAGTAGCCTCATGGATCATCTTGCCCACTTTGACGATCAGCCCGTTATCGACTCTCGAAAATGGGATCCACCTTCACGTTTCAGTCTGTCCCACCAAGCTGGATGGTTTTCTCGCGCTTTTCCAGGATGGCGGTAAATTCGGGCGCCGCACGGGCGAGGAATCAGTTTGAATGCTGTTTTTCTGTGAGGGGTATGTGAGTATTGTGTTGGCGAATAGAGAATTGCGATTTGATGCCCGCATCGGATTTTGACATCAGTCGATCATTTTTTCCATCAAACATGGTTCGCCACCTGGTAGAACCTTTTTCGACCCTTCGGCGGATTTCTTTTTGGAAGAGGTATCGTCCGCACTGCGGGGCGTTTGGGTACAACCATATAGCCGAGGCTGCACCGGATATGGCACCCATCGTCGGGCCCCCACGGTGACCCCGCGTTGCACCAAAAGGCAAAACGCCACTACGAGCCCCCAGGCCCAGGTGACTCCTGGGGTCAGAAAAAGGCCCGGGGGCCCCGGGCGGGAGAACTACTGGGTACGGTATGTTTCAAACTTCTCGGCCGCTTTTTGAACCCGTGACCACCCCCGTGATAACGTATATTACCCCCTGTTGAAGTAATCATGACGTCGTCAAATCTGCGAAATGCTCCAGCGCAGTCCACATCTCCGGGACCCACTTCTTGAGGAGCCTCTGGTTCTGCAGGCAGAGCCAGAAGATGGGAAAAAGCGGAGGAAAAATGCGATCCATTACTCTTTCTCCCTTTCTGGTCTGTTTCCGAGAAGTTTCAACCTTCTTCAACCAACAGACACCTGCCATTAGGGCTCCGTACTTTTTGTACTGTGGTCTTTGTCTGGCTCTGCCTCGTGGTTCTCTTGGTTATCTGCTTCATCCTCGTGGAAATCATCCTCGTCGACTTCGCTCCGCCTCCACCCTCGCTTCCGGCCAGCCTTCAATTCTCTCCTTTCTTCGAACGGCTCCCTTTGGTCGATTTCAGTAGATACCCGATTCTGAAGGTTCTCCCCGGTTTTTTCGACGCCCAGTTTTCTCACCCCCCTTTGAAGATCGAAAACATCCGGAATCACACTGTTCGCAATTACAACGAAACGGATTTGGTCTTGAATTGGTACACTCGGGAATTCGACATACGAACCCTGGTTGGAGTCGACTTTGTGGTCGATGTGTGGCAATTGACCCGTCCGTCTCCATCTCCGCTGCTCGTTTTTTTTACGTTCCTCTGCCTCCTCATCCAGCTGGAGGCCATGTATGGCTCACCTTTCGCTTCGAGAATCCGACCGCTTTTCTGGCCCTCTCGGTGGAAGCCCGCCTCCCGGCCTCCGAGCCGATGTCCCTCTGGAAGGGCTTCTTCAACGCGGTCTGTCAGAATCACCCCCTCACGCCTGCCGATTCGTCGGGTGGATAGTACCCGCTTGTCTATATTGCCGCGGACGAGAAGGACATCTTGGGACTGCGGGCCCTGACACGCGACGACCCGGTCTGGTGCTGCTCCCTGGCCTGCATTCCACCTCCACCGGGGTTATGTTCGTCTAGGTGTACATCTACCCGGGGAAAGCCACTCCCGAGATGGCCCAACAAATATTCGTGGAGATGCTCCACCGGAGCAATAAACTTGCCTTTCATCCCGAATGGTCTCAACCACCCCAAAGGCATCCAGGACGTGCTGACTGATCGATGTTTCTTATCCTTTCAGGTACAATACATTATTCAACAATTGTGTGGGCAATGTGGCGAATCACATCAACCGATTGAGTCCACACACAATTTCGGCCTACGATTTCCGACTTCAGATCGCAGGGTTGAGCGGACAGTATGCATATGATATGGTCTGTCCTTGGATGGCCTGCGAAGGACAGCTTGACACCTCTCTAGGGTCTTTTGGAAACTGACGGACTTACTTATGACCAATTACGCCGCACGCATAAAATCAACTGCCGGGCACTCAGAGCGCTGCATGCAACCAGTGTGCAATTCTCGAAGCACATTCGTAAATGGAGCCACGTTTGAGTAAACCCTCATTGTCTCCCAAAAAATCGCAGCGAGTCTTTTGGCTCCAGTATTTCTCTTTCATCCAGCGCCGGCGGAAATGCTCCTAGAACCCCGTCTATAATTTCACTTCGAGGAGATGGCTCTTCTTGCACTCAACGAGTGCCCACTCGTCGCGCGCGGGCTCGTTTCTGAAGTCGGATTGGCTGATTTTTTGAGTGCCCGTGCCGAGGGCCGGCCCCACTTCCTCCTGCTCTGCTGGGACCTGACCCCCGCCCCCACTGTCAATCACCTGGTCAAGCTGCAGCTCATCAAGTTCCTGCAGCAGCACCTGGGATGCCCTGTCATGGTCCAGATGGTTGATGACTTGGCCTACCTTTTGGACAAGGTCTGAATTTCCCACCACCACATGGTCGATTCCACTCCTCCTCTCGTCCCGCAGTCGTTGACCATCAAGACGGCGCGCGCCCTGGCCGCCGACAACCTGCGACACATCTTGGCCGAGCTGGACCCCGCCCGGACATTCGCCTTTTTGAACTCGGAGAATGTGCAGCGATTCTATCTGAACACGATCAAGATGGGCAAGGTCATCCCGCTGACCGAGTCGGCCGCTGCGGGCATTCCAAACATTGGCATTCCCACGGCCACTTATGCCGTCCGGGCCGCTTGCGCCATCTCCTTCCCCGGGGTGATTGAGGCCCCCGCCCAGTGCCTCATCGTCTGCACCAAGGAGGAGGAGCCATTGTATGCCGTCACCAGGTCTGCCTACCGCACCCCGTTGCACGCCCCTTGCCAATTACCACCCACCAACCACCAAGCCCCTTCCCTTCCTCTCATCCCGAGCACCATCTTCGTCCCGCTCGCCAGCAGCAGCATCCCGATCATCTGCGTCAGCATCCGCATCATTCAATCATCATCCTGATCGTCAGCATCAGCATATCAGCGTCAGCATCCAGCAGCAGCAGCAGCATCAGCATCAGCAGCAGCATCATCATCATCATCATCATCATCGTAAATTCAACCATCATCACCCGCCCACCTCAGGACTGCCTTCGGGAAGCTCCTCGGGACGGAGGCCTGCATGCCCCCGGTGCCGGCCCTGCTCATGGTCGAGCCGCCCTGCTCGCTGCAGAGCCGCCAGGTGCGCATCGATGACGCCCCGGCAGACACCAACCTGCTCATCGCCGACCCCCTGCCCCGGGTCCGTCGTCGGGCATTCCCTGCTTATGTGCTGTTGTGCGTCTTGTGTGTGTGTTGCTGTTGGGTATCTAGTGTGCTGTGTCTGTCTGTGTGCCCATTGTCTGTCTGTGTGCCCATTGTTCCAATGCACCCCCTTGTGTCTGTCTGTGCGTCTTCTGTCTTTGTTTCTGGGTCTCTTGTTTCTTGGTCTCTTGTATATGGCGGGTGTTGCCCAGGGAACGCTGTCTCATCCTTCGACTTCCGGCTCATCCCCCCATCCACCCCCACTCCCACACCACACGCACATTAGGTGACCAAGTGCATCAACAAGTACTGCTTCTCCGGCGGCCGGGACACCCTGCAGGAGCAGCAGCAGCGCGGGGCCAATGTCGAGGTGGACGTGGGTGCTCGCTATCTGCACTACTTCTACCCGGCCGACGGGGCCGCCCCCAGGACCCTGCGCCAGGTCCTGGGCGCCTATGGGACGGATGGTCTGTCTGGCATACCAGGGGTGAGATCCACTCTGTCGGAAAGGGTGTTTTTTTTCCCAACACAACCTGAAGCGATCCCCCCGTGATCACTCGCATTCTTTCTCGCTCCTTTTTCACCCGTCCCAAGTCGACACAACCGTGACGGAGCACATGTCCACCGGCGAGTTCAAAAAGCTGGTGATCGAGCATGTCTGGGGAGCCATCGACCGGCATCAGCAGGCCATGGCCGCGCTCACCCCCGAGGCGATTCAGGCGGCCCTCCGGGCGCCGTCGATGCCTTTTGTGCCGGTGCGTCATTAAGTGACTGTGTTTCTCGTTTTTGCAGGTGGGCCCCATCCTGGCACGCCTGGGTTGGGGAAAATACGAGCCGAACCGTAATTTTGTTGGCCAATCTTCGAGTGCGCTCCCCGAACGGGTTGACTCCGTGAAACCTCCGTCAAGTTTCTCCGCGATGAAAGTCACCATTCTCTATGCATCGCTGACAGGCAACACGCAGCACTTCGCGGAAGTCATTGCCAAGGAGCTCTCTGGGGCGCATGCAGTGCGCACCATCGATATGATTCCTGCCATTCGTTCACCGGAAACATTTGCAAGCATTCAACAGGCTGTGTCAGAGTGCGAGTGTCTGGGAGTTGGTTCGTTGGTTTGGGGGTTTTACCCCATGCCTGGTGTTTGCGACATTCTTCGCCGTCTCGATGCGGCGACTGTCGCGCGGAAGCCCGTCTTCGCCTTTGCCACCGCCGGACAAGACCTTGGATACACTACCGACGCGATGTCTGAGATCCTCGCCGAGAAAGGCGCCCTCCCAGTTGCCGCCACGGGATGCTATGCTCCCGAGAACTTCGTTCCGCTCCTCCCGGCGAAGCCTCATCGTGATCTGTGGGGCTCTGAAGAGCAAGATAAGGCCGTCCATCTGGCTTGCACCCTCCAATCGATTTTGTCGCACTGGGACCCCGCCCGCTGCCCGTCTGTGTTCATCTCGTTTTTTCACGCCCATCATTCACACTCGAAAATGTGGTTAGTCCCCTGTTCAAATATCGCAAGGGCAGCTCCAAGAACCGCAAACAGTTTCCCGTGCGTCCGTACCAACCCCTTTTGGGTTAGATGTCGACATCACCCCGTCTCATTCCACAGTCTTGGGTCCTATCCGTTGCGACCGGTCCAAGTGTGTCCGTTGCGGCCTCTGTGCGAACCGGTGCCCGTATGGGGCCATGTCCCAGGACATCGGTCTGGCCTCCCCCTAGGGTGTGACAGACTGTGTAGCAGGTTTTCCGATCGTGTTTCGATTCATCCATCACCACATATCCCCCTCCCCTCCCCCTCCCCTCCCCCCTCCCCCCCTCCCCGTGCAGAAAGCGGGTTCCCCGTTTTCGACTCGGCCAAGTGCAACGGCTGTGCGCGCTGCGTCAACCTGTGTCCCCGTGAGGCCCTCTCGCACCCGCGCTTCAATGGGGAGACCCGCACCAAGTACCGCTATGACCCCGTCAACGGTGTCAAGAAGGTCCCCCATTCGTGGTGTGCATATATGTGCGGGGGAAAGGGGAGGGGAGGGTGGATGGAACCTGGTCCGGTATGGCCCCGTCGCGGTGATGGTGATGGTGACGATGATGGCGATGATTGCGTGATGATGATTGGATGGTGATTGGATGGTGGTTGGATGATGATTGGCTGATTGGCTGATTGGCTGATGATATGAATTGGTTTTGATGGTGAGGATGAGGATGGTGGGGTTGATTGGATGATTGGATGATGGGGTGGGTTGAGGCGGCTGGTGATCAATATCTGCCCACAATCGGAATGGGTGAGCCTCCCTTCGAACGGCCTGATCATCGGGGCGGGGGCGGGCTGTGGCGGGTGTACAGGGGCCGAATAACTACGTTCGTCGCCAGTTGCTGCCTCGGGCCTTGAATATGTCCTTCCAGTTGAAGGTCGCTCCATCCCCCCGGGCGTGTCATCCTTCCGGCCGCACTGCCCCCTACCCCACTTCACTTCACTCCATTCCGTGCCTCACGACCCTTTCGTTTCCTTCATCACCCAGATGTTTTTGCTGCTGTGCATCCTGGCGGCGCTTCTCCTGGGGTTCTTCTCCCTGCGCGGTGTGGCGAAACTCGTGCGCCGGCTGATGTAAAACTGCCCCACCCGACCCGCCCCCACAACCCCCACACTCCCACCCGATCCACCACCTCATCATCCACCTCATGGACCCACAACAACCCAAAGCTGAAAAGTTGCCACTTTTCCGGAGGTAGTCGCTACTCACCCGGGGGATGGGCATCTGCTTCTCCAAGAAATCCAACAGCCCTCCCCTCGCTCCCCTCACTCCCCTCACTCCTCTCACTCCTCTCAGGCAACAAGAACCAATGAACAAGGTCAAAAAGTCGGATATCTTGACCTTCGCACTGGTGGGCAGCAATCAGATCGCTCGACACCGCCTTCTCATTGATCTGTCAAACTGTGCTGCTGGAAGGACTGGCGAAACTCGGGTAATTACCCTGAAACCTTCGTTTGCGGATTCCCCATCTTTCGTGACCGGGCTGCCAGGCTCGTACTTCGATCTCTTCCCGGCTGAATTGCTTCAGCTTGTGTTCAGCAACTACCAAACCAACGATCCCGAGACCATCTTTGAACAATTCGCAAAGTTTTCCCTCGTCTCAAAACACTTTTATCGGCTTGCCAACAGTCCCTCAGTGTGGTCGCGCTTGTGGGAGATCTACTTCCCGCATTTCGATCCACTCCAGTTGGATGGCGGTCTGGTGCCACCAACCCGTTCCTTTCTCGTACACTCTTCATCAAAGACCTTCGACGAGCCTTCCGTATGCTCCTCCGCACCGATCACCTGCATCTACCCGGCGTTCGACCCCCGCTCTCGCTGATGCTCACGAGCGGGCTGGGGTCCACCCCAGACGCCCTTTCGACCCTCGCCAGTCTGTTTCACCCGCCGCGCAAAATTTGTCATCCTCACCTCCGGGGGTATTCCCACACCATCGATATCTAGCCCTCTCGCTGGCCGACGGGCTGATCACCCAGATCTCCGCCGCCGACGTCCAGGAGCAGGGCAAGGCATGGGAGCACTTCAAGATGTCCCTCCTGACGGGATTCACGGCCGGGGCGAAGCTTCTCTGCATTCTGATCACCGAATCTCCGGATGCCGAGTCCGTTCCATACCCCCGGCGTCCTCCTCCATCACCTGACTCCCCCCCCCCCCCCCCCCCCCCCCCCCCCCACGGGTCATTGCCCACAGATCATCATCATCATCATTCAGTCATCATCACCCAGTCGCTACCTGTCCTCTCGCTAATGACCGTGCTCTCCGCGCCAACCAAAACACACACGAGGCCCGGCCAACTGATCTAACATCACCACCTGCTTCAGCCAACATCACCACCTGCTTCAGGCTTTCCGCATCGTCCCATGTTTCAAGCATCATCATCATCCACCCCCTCCCTCCCCCCATCGCCTAGTTTGGCGCGCGCCCGCGAGACGGCCATCCAGTTTGCCCACCGGGTGGGGTACTACGACCGGAATCTAACCTGCCTGGGGTACCAAACCCCCTCCCGGAGCGTCCCCCCGTCGGAACCCACCCTGCTTGACTACCTCGGGAAGGTGGCTGTTCCCCCCCGGAACATCGACGCCCCGGTAAAGATGACCGTGATCCGATGCCTGAGGGCCGAGTGGCGCCCTGTCGTCCCCGGGGCGGCCGAGGGCACGGGCGAGCAGCGGCTGTGCTGCCGGGTGCGGGTGACGGCCGGAACTGCACGGGTGGGGATGACCGGGATGCGGATCATGCCTGGTCTGGCGGCTGTCACCCCCCACCCCCACCCCACACTAGCAGCACACTATCAGCACACTATCAGCACACTATCAGCACCTGTCAGCCACACTATCAGCCACACTATCAGCACACTATCAGCACACTATCAGCACAATATCAGCACACTATCAGCCACACTATCAGCCACAATATCAGCCACAATACCAGCATATTACGCGGGGTGGACAGCGGGCCTTGTCTCGTGTCTCCCACACAATCGTCACGAGGGGCCTGGATCGCCTCACGCCCCGCTCCTCGCCCTCCCTCCCCGCACCGGTTTCTCTTATAGATTTCAACCCGACGGGACTGGAGGCCCCCCCTCTGACCATCACCCAGATCACAAGTGCCCAGTGCGCCGCCGAGGGTGGGAGCGACGCGCGCCGGTGTGGCTGGGGCCCCGTGTCGACATTACCCATGGGGTCCTTCGGCACGGTGGAGCTGACCCGGGTGGTGCCGGCACAAGTGGCGGCTGCCTGCAGGTGGCTGGTGCCCGCCGGGGATGTCGACGACGCCGACCGGATGCTTGGCGGAAGCGCGGAGGTCCGTGCCCCGATGATCCGGGTGATGATCGGGGTGATGGTGGTGGTGATGGTGATGATTGGTGATGATCGGGGTGATGGTGGTGATGATTGGTGATGGTTGGATGATGATGCTGGAGTGATGAGAGGTGGGGCGGGGTGGCGGGGTGGTGGGGCGGCGAGGGGTTGGGGTGGGGTTGGGGTGGTGGTGGTGGTGGGGGGTGCCTCGAGGTCGACGCGGGTCGAATGCTCGTCGGCAGCGCGGAGGTCATGCGCGGGGTGGGGGAAGAAGAAGAGGTATGACAAGGGGAACGATTGGTAGTGGAGGTTGTGGCGAGAATAATGGTGGGAGGGAAGGAATGGAATGCTGGATGATGATAATGATGAATGTGAAGATACAACGAGGATAAATGTGGTGATGATGGGAAAGAGGTGATGGGTGTGGGACGGGGGATTGTGGGTGGAAGCAAGATAAAGTGGATGGGGGCAAGAAGAGGAATGCTGAGGGGGTGAGAGGAGGAAGATTCAGTTGAGATTGAAACTGTAAGAATAATGGGACAGAAGGTGTTACTTCGCTCAGAGAGTACTGAGTACCTGTGAGCGGTGTATATGCCACTGTACCGTTGCCATGGACTCTACCTCCATGGCAATTGGTTTAAAAAAAAAAAACGGGGAGGCCCAACTGGGGATGTCGATGCTCGAGCAACGAGGGCTGCCTGAGGAGAGAGGGAGATGTGGGTGGAGGGAGGGAGGGGGACCGACCTGCTGCATCTGTCTGCTTGTGCGTGTGTGTGGTGGTCGTCTCTCCTTGTGTCTGTGTGTGTGTGTGTGTGTGTGTGTGTGGGGGAAGTCGATCTGATGATTCTCCCGCCCCTCATTTCGGTTCCCCGCGCCCGGGTTGTGGCGACAGGTCCCCAACCCACTCTGGACCCACTCCGTCATATTCGAGAGCCCTGTCGTCAAGCCCCCACTGCGCAGCTTCCTGGCCCAGGTCATTGTGATGCTCCCACCCCCGGGTGGAGCCGCCTTCGCGCCGGGTTTGGTCCTTCGGGCGTGCATGCATACTGGCTCGAGCCGGGTGAAAATCACCCGCATTTTGTGTTCCATTGACAAGCGAACGGGCCGTGAAGTTGCGAAAGATCCGGACTCCCTGACGGTCAGCATGGCGGGCATGGTGACGTTCGAGGTGCTCGACCCGTTGGTCGCGTTCCCATTTTCAGAGTGTGGACCCTTGGGACGGATCAACTTCCTGCCGGGAGGCGAGAGCACAGTCGAGGGCCTGCTCTCGGTCATTGCGGTCGGTATTGTGAAATCATTGGGCGAGTAAAAAAAAAATCTCTCTCCTCATCTTGTGAATTCTCTGTCCCACCCCACTCGTGCCCTTCTCGGAAAAGAGCGCGCTGACCATATTTCGGAATGACAGACCCGTCGCCTCTCACACCCCGGTCCAGGCACCCCAAAAATCCATGCGTGCTTTCCTGCTGATTTCCCTTTTTGTGGCTGCGACTTTTGCCGCCAGCCCCATTGAATGCTCTGTTTGCGAATGGGTGGTCGGTGAGGCTGATCGGTTCCTCTCTGAAAATGCCACCGTCGAAGAGGTCAACACCCTCATCAACAATCTGTGCAACTACGTCCCTGCGGGCGCTCGGGCCATTTGCGACAACTTCATTGACCTGTGGGCCGATGATCTGATTGCCCTCTTTGTCTCGAAGGAGACCCCCGACAAGTTCTGCCATCTGCTGCACCTCTGCAGCAAGGCGACCGCGGCCAACGATTACAACTCTGCCATCTACGCGACTGCCCAGTCCTGGATTGGTCGTTCGACCGCTGCCGGCCCTGATGGCGGTAAGCTTGCTTGCGCTTGGTTTGTACCACTTTTTTTTTCGATTCTTCCATCAATTTCTTCCTCAGGACCGTCAACCACATTCTTTCGGAGGCTATCCACCGCACGATTGGCTCCAACCCCAACTACGTTCCCAGCGTTGAGGATGCCCTGAAGGGTGGTGCAGGTGTCCCTGTCCCCCAGTCCGGTGCTCGCGCCGGCGATCTCGTCATTGCCCACGGGCAGCAGCACATCGGCATTTACATGGGTGGCGGCCGCGTTCAGAGCAACTCGAGCAGCCGCGCCTGCTACTGCTGGAACAGGTCTGGGCACACCCCGATGATCTGCTCCTTCTCATACATTGCATGTCTTCATTCCAGCAACATCGACTTCGACGGCTCGATGGGTGGCTCGTCTCGCGTCTACCGCGTCAAGTAAACTCCCTCGACTCCAGGAGATATTGCAGCCTTCTCGATGAGGAGGCTGCTCCCGCGGCATGTGCCGCCATGCATGCCCTCCAAATAACATTTCTTCTCTCGTGCCGCTTTTTTCTGCTTTTGTAGTTTTTCCTTCTCTTTGATGTTTTTTTCCCACCCCTCTTGATCCCTTCCCCTGACTTTGACTGGACCGATGGGGTACTGGAGGGCCTTTTTCGGATGTTTTCCATTTTTGTCTCTCGCATGCTCAAAAAAATAACAACGTATGTCTCTCCACCCCGCCCTCATGACCCCTCGGTAGTAGCCACCTGCCGTTGTTGTCTCCGGGATCCTGACAAGCAGCACGTGGCCACCCTGCCGGCTAGAACCCCGGGGAGGCACATGACATTTCCGTAGGGCTTAGCGAACCGCAATTAAACGGCATGATTAATGGTGGCTAGTGCCAGGGGTATACCACTCCACCTACCTCTTCACACACACACATACAGTACAGTCAGCACGAAGGAAGGACTACTGCTCTTCACTACGACACACCCGGGAAATTAGAATCTACAAGCAAAGCGCTCATCCAAGAAGATGAAGAAGAAGACAAAAGCGATGCTCCCGCCCCTCAGTCGTCCTCCTGCGCCCGGGCCGCCTCCCGGGCGAGGTACCTGCGCGCCAGTGAGTGGGTCCGGGTGCCCCGGGAGGCTGGCATGTCCACCTCGGCATCAGGGGCTCCCTGGGCCGTCTCCTCATCAGGGGATTTCTCGCCGCAGGTCTCCTCGTCCGGGCCGCGCGGGAGGCAGCTGCGGCCGCGAGATGGGTCCCGGTCGGGCTGAGGTTGAGGCTGCTGCAAGGCGGTTGAGTCGGCATTGCTCTACTGGGGGGAAGAAAATGGGGAGCGGGCGGAATGACGAATGGGCACATAGTGAGTGGTCGGAGGGGTAGTTGGGGCACCCGGCCGGGGGAGCGGGAAAAACGAGAGGGAAGCGGGTGGAATGACAAATGGCACGGATGGCGGTGGCCCTGGGTGCCCGGCGCAGGAAAAATCATGTCAAGCATCTCTGGGTATGCGCCCCCCCCCCCCCCCCCCCCCCCCCCATTACCTGGGCGCTACGGTACCGACCTGTTGGTCAGAGGGGGTCTGGTCGCCCTCCTGATCGGAGGTCTGGTCACCCTGATCACCCTGATCGGTCTGGTCGCCCTGCTGGTCGCCCTGGTCGGAGGTCTGGTCGCCCTGATCCGCCTGGTCGCCCTGGTCGGAGGTCTGGTCGCCCTGCTGGGAGGAGGAGGCGGAGCCCTGGGCGGAGCCGGAGCCGCTCTGCGGGATGAAAAAGAGGGGGAGAGGGGATGATGATGATGATGATGATGATGATGATGATGATGATGATGATGATGATCGGATGATGATGATTGGATGATGATGATGATTGATGATGATGATGATGATGATGATGATGATGATGATGATGATGATGATGATGATGATGATGATGATGATGATGATGATTGGATGATGATGATTGGATGATGATGATTGGATGATGATTGGATGATGATGATTGGATGATGATGATTGGATGATGATGATTGGATGATGATGATTGGATGATGATGATTGGATGATGATGATTGGATGATGATGATTGATGATGATGATTGATGATGATGATTGATGATGATGATTGGATGATGATGATTGGATGATGATGATTGGATGATGATTGGATGATGATTGGATGATGATGATTGGATGATGATGATTGGATGATGATGATTGGATGATGATGATTGGATGATGATGATTGGATGATGATGATTGGATGATGATGATTGGATGATGATGATTGGATGATGATTGGATGATGATGATTGGATGATGATGATTGGATGATGATGATTGATGATGATGATTGGATGATGATGATTGGATGATGATGATTGGATGATGATGATTGGATGATGATGATTGGATGATGATGATTGGATGATGATGATTGGATGATGATGATGAGGAGGAGGAGGAGGAGAGGGGATGAAAAAAATGACGGTGGTGGTGGTGACCACAGCATCGCCCATCACATGCGACCGCACCCGCTTTGTGCAGCAACAACATCAACAACAACAAACAAAAACGGGTCAAGCAACTGAGATGATGACAGGGGGGGGGGCCGACCTGGCTGGTGCGGGTGGTCTGGGACTGGGACTGGCGAGGCACCTGCTCGGTCACCTCGGTCGTGCGGCGCTTGGTGACCGTCCGCGGCTGCTGGGTGGTCCGCCGCTGGGTGGTCTGCATCACCCGAGGTATTGATGGGCGATGACGATGACGATGACGATGACGATGACGATGACGATGACGGTGACGGTGACGGTGACGGTGATGGTGATGGTGATGTTTGGATGATGATGCTGATGCTGATGATGCTGATGATGCTGATGCTGATGCTGGTGTTGTTGATGATGACGTTGTTGAGGATGATGTGATTGGATGTGATTGGATGTGATTGGTGGTTGATGATGATCCGACGACGACGATGACTGGGTGATTGGGCGATGATGACTGGGTAATTGGGGGTCCGCCACTCGGTGGTCTGTATCACCCGAAGTATGGGTGATGGGTGATGGTGATGACCGAACGATGGTGATGATGAGGCTGATTGGGTGACATGGTGATGGGAGGGGGCGGACCTGCTGGCTGCTGCCCTGCTGCTGCTCCTCGCCCTCGCCCTCGCCCTGCTGCTCCTCGGGCTGCTGCTCCTCCTCGCCCTGTGGGTGGGAGGTGTGGGAGAGACAGAGAAGAAGCGGACGTGATGACCTCCTCCTCCTCCTCCTCCTCCTCCTCCTCCCCTCCCCCCCATCATCATTCAATCATTCAATCATCATCATCATCATCATCATCATCATCATCATCATCATCATCATCATCAGCCAGTCATCAGCCAGTCATCATCATCAGCCAGTCATCATCATCAGCCAGTCATCATCATCAGCCAGTCATCATCATCAGCCAGTCATCATCATCAGCCAGTCATCATCATCAGCCAGTCATCATCATCAGCCAGTCATCATCATCATCATCATCATCATCATCATCATCATCATCATAGGAACGGCGGACGAAGGGGAGCGGACGGCAAGTGGACACGAGGAGATGAGGGACACAGTGCATATGCCCAGACAATGAAATTGCACGGGGACAATCAAGCGAGCAAAAAAGGAGGACACGACACAGATATGAGGAGGCGCGAGGCCAGTGTCATTTTATCACCGAACGGAGCGCACAGAGCATGTGTCAGGGTGGCGGCAGACCTGCTGCTGCTGCTCCTGGGGCTGTTGCTGCTCCTGCTGTTGGAAGTCAGGGTACTGCACCGGGTAGCGCTGGGGGAAGTACTCCGCGCCGGGATAGCGATACTGGGGCATCTGAGCCTGACCCTGTTGGGGCTGCTGCTGCTGCGGCAGCTGGGGCTGCTGCTGTGGGTGGTGGGTGATGGCGTGGTGGTGAGGAAAGTGTGATGAGGATGGGGGAGGGAGGGGGGGGGAGGGGGGGGGGTGCGGGCGAAGTGGGTGTGGTTCGAAGCAAAACGGGTGCGTCTGTAGGGTGTGTCAACGGGGAGAAGGAACGGGGAGAAAAGAAAAAAAACAAAGCAGAGCGGTCGAAGAGATGGGCACGAGGGTCACGGTGCGTGTGTGTGTGTCAGTCCAGAAATGGGTGTGTGGGTGGTGTGAGTGGGTGGGGAAGCAGCGCGATCGAAGAGACAACACGAATGCCAACTGCACCCGCGAGGCGAAGGGATCCGTCTGTATGTCTGCGGGAGTGCAGACCATGGGGGCGGGGAAGCACTGCTGCTCCTGCTCGGGCTGTTGCTGCTGTTCCTGCTGCTGCTGGGGCTGTGAAGAAGAGGGGCGACATGGGAAAAGAAAGAAAAAAACGTCACATCGATGAGGAGGCAATGAATCGGGGAGCAGTACCCGGGGGATAGCGGACCTGCTGCTGCTGCATCTGCTGCCACTGGGGGATGCACTCCTGCTGGAACTGCCCCTGGGGCATCATCCGCTGGGGCACGGGGAACTGCTGCTGCTGTCCCTGCTGGCCTTGCTGTTGCTGGGGCATCTGCATCTCCTGGCCCATGCGAAGGGGCAGGCGAGGGGTCATGCGGTAAGTACGCTGGGGCAGCATCGACCAGAAGGCCTGACGCTGCTGCTCAGCCGAGGGGAAGCAGCATTGCACCATCCGAGGAGGGTAGGTGAAGTGGGCCTGAGGGCCGACTGTACCCACGGACCAAAACGGATTCCGAATTGGGTGATGAAAAGTGGTGACAAAACGAACACACAGACGTTGGCATTGGGTCTGGCCCGTGAAGAAGCGCTGCCGGCACTGGTTGAGCATCTGCTGGCGCTGGTCGAGTTGTTGTGGGGGGAACTGAGGAACTGGGCGCATGGGAGGCAGGCACCGCATCGGGGGCAGAGCGCCCCACTGGCAGGCAGGGCACAATTGTTGCTGCTGGCCCTGTTGGCCTTGTTGTTGCTGGCCCTGCTGCTGTTGGCCCTGCTGTTGCTGGACGAGTTGCATTGGGAACTGGCGCTGCATGGGGTTGGAGGGGAAGGTGGCCGCCCGACTGTAGGGGTTGACATAATAAGGAGCTTGGACTTGGAAGGGATTGCGGAACTACAAGAGAGACATTAACTGAGGAAGGTCTGTCGGTGGACAGACCGGGTAGCATTGCTGCTGGAACTGGGCCTGCTGCTGCTCGCAGGATGGCATTTGCTGCTGGCCTTGGCCTTGGTCGCCCTGATCCGATTCAGTTTGATCCGTTTGGTCGCCCTGCTCAGTCTGGTCGCCCTGCTCAGTCTGGTCACCCTGCTCAGTCTGGTCGCCCTGCTCAGTCTGGTCGCCTTGATCAGTCTGGTCGCCCTGGTCGCCCTGATCGGCCTGGTCGCCCTGATCGGCCTGGTCAGTCTGGTCGCCCTGATCAGTCTGGTCGCCCTGCTCAGTCTGATCGCCCTGATCAGTCTGGTCGCCCTGATCGGCCTGGTCAGTCTGATCGCCTGCTCAGAGATTTGAACATGAGTGAAGGTGGGAGAATGTCCAGACCAGCTTGGTCAGTCGTGTCTTGGAGATATGCAAAAACTACGAGCAGAATTGTGAGACCCTTCGGACAAGAACGTCAGACTCGGCTTCGGTCGAGCGGGACGAGCGAAAACGCTCAAAGCAAACAAAAGGAAAAAGAATCGTGCTATCATTCGGGCACTCGGAATAATGCGGTTCGTCTCGCGAGAGCCGACACGCGCCAATAACGACACGATTTGTTTACATGACGCAGCTGGGTCTGCCGGGGTGGTTGAACAAAGACGTTTTGCTAGTTTCCTGGCGACTCGGAAAGACTCTCGAGGTGGCACTATGATTCAAATCGGTGGAGCTCCAGAACACAATCTGCATTGAGAAGCACACCCACATGGTAGTCAGAAATCGGGTCTGACACCGATCGATTTCGGTTTTGACCTCGAAGCGGCTCGGTGCTTCTCAGGGGAGCTCAGACACCCTCGGTGCGTTGAGGAGAGTGTGGCACTCTTACCTTATTGACTTCCCGGGCCCCCGCTGCCATAGTTTGCCCCGGTGTCATTCCGGGTGTCTGGTCATCACCTGGCCGGCTGAACCCAGTGTCATGCCCCCAAGTCGTCGCATTCGCGAGAGGCTCCCCTCTCGGTGCCCCGGGGAAGCCCGGCCGCCCTGCCCGCGGCCCCTGGCCGGCCCGGGCCTCGCCTCCCCTGTCAACTTCTTTGCACCCCTGCCCCATCACCCTGACCGCGTCTGGGTTCACGGCGGGTGTGATCTGCCACCACTGATCCTCCGGCAGGGTCTTGGCGACGGTTGAAAGAGGTGGCCCACTCCTGATCGCCCCCATCGAGGGGTTCGCATCAGGGGGAGGTGGCCGTCCGGGGGGGTCATGATGGATCAGAAAGGCGGCCCCCTGCCGAGTGGCAGATCCAACTCGCGTTCGACACACCACCCCTCCTCTTCCATCGCCCCCCGGCCCCCTACCTGACAGCTGCATCCACCATCCCCCCGACAGAACCCAAGATACCAGTGTGCTGCCCACTCAGCTTCGTCAGACTACGCTCATACGCTCATTGGATTGGGTCTCCGGTGTACGGGTGGGAGGAGGCGGTGGGGACCTGAAGGGCGTCAAACATGAGTTTTTTCAATCCTAAAGGAACACGAAGGGGGACACATCACACGCGGGAGGGCAACCCATCCATTCGTGTGTATTTCAATTCGTTGACGCTGGAGATGATGTAAAGAAAGACTCATTTCAACCATCGCAAGACCCAAGCAGGAGAATTTTGAACTCCGCAGGCTTCCTGTCATGCCCCGGATCATCCGGCTCTTTGAGAATTTTGAACAGTTCTCGATCGAAGAGCCGTTACGATGCCAAAAAAGGGCTCTCGGGTTCGTACGCACATTTATATTCGGAGCGGTAATTTATTTTATCAAAACTATGCCAGCGTGCTGCCCCTCCGCCTCCTGCTGAAGATGTTCGCGTTGAAGAATTCGAACCCAACCGTCTATTCTGTGTGTGCAAGAAGCCATATGTGGAAGGTCTCATATTCATGCGAATTTGCCATTCAGTCCACCTCATATCCTTCATTGTTTTTTATCAACAGGCGAGTGGATGGTTTTTTGCGAGGGATGCAAAGATTGGTTCCATGGTTTGTGGGGAAAAAAAGGGGGTTGAAATTCGAACTCATTGGTTTTCATCTCACATTCTCTAGGCCCTTGTGTCGGGACAACTCCCGAAATGGTACTGTTTTTGTTTCTTGTTGATGTGATTTTTGTTTTTCTGGCTATAGTGTGCCGAAGTGCAGGATTATTATTGCCCATCGTGCCGTGGTCTGTCATCTTCTTGCTCTCCGCTCGGTTCTCTGACATCCGCCAAAAAAAAAGCCAAAGGAATTCCACCTCCTCCACCTCCTCCAGAGAAACACCGCAAGCGCACCCGCGATACCGAAGAAAAGGTCCGTGTGCCGATTGACATCCCGGAGCCGACCGATCCTTCTCCTCGCCCCGATTTGATTCAAAACGACGATAGCCTCGCAAAAAGTCTCATGTTGAGGATGAGGAAGAAGCTGGAGAGCGCCGGCACCGCCATCGTCGCGGGTCAGCATCACCCCCTCCTCCATCGAGCGGCGTGATCCCGCCTACTCAACAAGGTTTGTTGACTTGATTTTTTTTCCCCTCAGAAGACACACTTCTCCACTTTCTCTCATTTTTGGACTGTTTTTCTTGACTTTCCGGCGCATAGGGACTCCTCCCGCGGGGCAATCTCCCCACGGTGGTCACCGGCATCATCACCACCGCCATGGCGAGCAATCCCCTGCCCCTGGCGCTGAAGAGCAGCCCGTTGCGCCGTCGCCTGCGGTCACTCCACAGCATCACTCACATGAGTCTGTAGAAAAGGCACGGCACCCGCTCAGCCGGGGTGAGACCTCCCATGCCCCCCCGCCTGCACGCCCAACATCCCTCTCGGCACGCCCCCAATCCACACCCCATATTCAGCATCCATCCATCCCCCCCTCCCCCACCACCACCAGCCGGGGTTATACCCCCAAACAAGGCGCGATCCGATTCCAGCTGACCTCACCCCGCCGCCCACCCCCACCCCACAGGAATCGGGGCAAGGCCATCAACCTGCTGACCTCTCCCCCACCACACCGTCCCTCCCTCACCACCACCACAGGAACCGGGGCAAGGCCATCAACCTGCTGACCTCGGGCCTGACGATGGCCGTGGGTACGCCCAGGAGGCCTGCAAGGCCGACCCTGCCCGGGTCCAGGCATACGCCGCCTCCACCGAGGCCGTCCGCGGCCTGGCCACCCAGATCGAGCTGGTCCGGCTCCACACGTCCTTCGCTCACACTCACACACGCGCACGCCCACTCCTCCTCAGCCTCAGACATTCACATCCCACGCCCCTTTTCGGCTTCCCCGGCCATCACCCCCCCAGTCACCACCTCATCGCCCGCCCCATCAGCACCCACCCATTCATCCACTCGCTTGCCACCCCATGCCCCTGCCCCCCCCCCCCCCCCCCCATGCCCCTCGCGCTCCAGCAGGCCCTGTTTGACCACTTCACAATTCAAATATGTGTGCGCGCCTCTTGTTGTCACCCATCCCGCCTCTTCTCGGCTCCCACGCAGGCCCTGTTTGACCACTTCAAGTCGGCCAGCATAACCACCTCGGATCCTCACCCACCCCAATTTCCCACCCCATGCCCCCCCACGGGGGCCCTGTTTGGCCACTTCAAGTCGATCATCATGCCACCTTGCCACCTCGGATACTCACCCCAATTTCCCATCCCCATGCCCCCCCACAGGCCCTGTTTGACCACTTCAAGTCGACCAGCAAGGAGTACCGCAACCAGTGCCGCAGCATCGACTACAACCTGCGCGACCCCAAGAATGCCTCCTTCCGGACCAACGTCCTCATGGGCACCCGTCCGTCCCTCCATCCTCCCTCCCTCGACCATCCCTCCCATCGGCACTGTGTGAATGAACACACCCCATCCCTCCCGCCCTCCCTCATCGACCATCCCTTCCATCGGCACTGCACTGCGTGAATGAACGTCCTCATGGGCACCCGTCCGTCCGTCCCTCCCCCATCCATCCCACATCCCTTCCATCGGCACTGCACTGCGTGAATGAACGCCTCCTGGGCACCCATCCGTCCCTCCCAAGACCCCATCCCGGGTGAGGGGTGGGGGTGGGGGCGGCTCGGGGGCAGTTTCGGAGGGGGAGCGGAGTTTGTGTGGGTTCCGCGTCCACTCAGCACCCCTTCCCCCGACCAGTGAGCCGCCCCGCCGATCACGTCAGATCACCATCGGCCTCACTCCCCCGATCCGGCCACACACACACACACACCCCATTTCACACGGTCCTTCTTCCTTCTGTCTCTGTCCATCACACACACATCCACGCGCACAGTGAGCCCCGCCCAGCTGGCTGCCATCACGTCATATCAAATGTCGGTCGGCACGCTGACGGACGTCACCCAAGCGGCTGCCCCCGAGGCCGTCGCCAAGTTTGACCAGGTCCGCCTCCCGGGGGGATAGTCGCGACCCCATCATCGGCCTGCGCCATCGTCGTCGTCATCATCGTCATCATCATCATCACCACCACCACCACCACCACCACCACCACCACCACCACCACCACCACCACCACCACCACCACCACCACCACCACCACCACCACCAGCATTATCATCACATCATCGCAATCAGCATCATCATCACATCATCGCAATCAGCATCATCATCATCAGCCATCAGCCATCAGCCATCAGCCATCGCAATCAGCATCATCAGCATCACCAGCGCCGTGGGGTGGTCACCCCATTCATCGCCCCTTCATCATTCATCATCCAACCATCATCACCCATCATCCACCACCCCCACTGTCCGATTGATCAGTCCCTTTGCTCCACCCACCCACACGCATACACCCCACACCCCCAGCAAACCGCCGGGATGAGCGCGACCCCCGAGCCGCCCAAGGTGGTCAGCGCCCCGTCGACACTGCCCCCGCCCCCGCTGCCCCTGGCCGCCCCCCAGGGCGCCCCGCCCCCGCTGCCGATGCCCCCCGCGGTGGCGCCCCCCACGGCCGCCGAGGAGTCGGCCCTGGTGGACTCGGACCAGGGCCAGGCCATGGCTGACAAGTACGCCAACCTGCCCCCCGTCGGGGTCCGTCATTTTCGTGTGTGTCTGTGTCTGTGTCTGTGTGTCTCTGGCTGACATGTACGCCAACCTGCCCCCCGTTGGGGTCTGTCATTTGTGTGTACGTGTGTCTCTGTGTCCAGCTGACAAGTGCGCCAACCTGCCCCCCGTCGGGGTCCGTCATTTGTGTGTGCACGTGTCACTCTGTGTGACTGGCCGACAAGTCCGCCAACCTGTCGGTATCATGTGTGTCTGTGTGTCTGTCTGACCGTCAACCTGCCCCCGTCGGGGGGCCCGTACGTCATGCATGTGCCAGTGTCTGCCTGTACGTGGCTGTACGTGGCTGTACGTGGCTGTACGTGGCTGTCTCTGTCTGCCTGTGTCTACCTTGTGTCTGCCTGTGGCTGTCTCTGTCTGCCTCTGTCTGCCTGTGGCTGTCTCTGTCTCTGTCTGCCTGTGGCTGTCTCTGTCTGCCTCTGTCTGCCTCTGTCTGCCTCTGTCTGCCTCTGTCTGCCTCTGTCTGCCTCTGTCTGCCTCTGTCTGCCTCTGTCTGCCTCTGTCTGCCTCTGTCTGCCTCTGTCTGCCTCTGTCTGCCTCTGTCTGCCTGTGGCTGTCTCTGTCTGTCTCTGTCTGCCTGTGGCTGTCTCTGTCTGCCTGTGGCTGTACGTGGCTGTACGTGGCTGTACGCCAACCTGCCCCCGGCTGGGGTCCGTCTGCGCGATGTCCACTCGGTTCTGCGTGTTCGTTGGGGGCGCATCGTGTGTCGTCCCGTCTGCTCACCTTCTGTTTTTTGGATGTTGGGTTGTGTTGTGGGTGTGTTTGGGGGTGCAGTGGGAGGGCACTGTGCACCTGAGCAATCTGCCCGCCTTCCGGGTGACGGCCCGGCTCCTCTACGGGCCGCCCGTCTTCGAGATCTTCCCGGAAACCCTCGAGATCGCAGGGTCTGCCCACAACCAGCACCATCGTCACATCCTCTAACCTCATCATCCATCCGATCATCATCATCCAGTCATCATCATCCATCCGATCATCATCATCATCCATCCGATCATCATCATCATCCATCCGATCATCATCATCCAAGCATCATCATCATCCAAGCATCAGCATCAGCATCATCATCATCATCATCATCATCTCATCATCATCGTCCCCCCTGCCCACCTGCCAGCCGGTCGAACGTGGAGTTCCTGGGGAACGCCCTGGCCAAGCTGCTCAGCCCGACCCAGGAGCCTGCCCCGGGGCAGCCCCGCCCGGTGGCGAGCATGCTCAGCTTCGATTCGACGCCCCCCAGCGACCCCAGCTACCAGCGCTTCTGTGACTTCTTCACCCAGAAGAGCAAGGCCGCCGTGGTCAAGTTGAAGGTCCGGCCACCTTGATTGCTGCTGCTGCTGATACTGATACTGTTGTTGTTGTTGTTGTTGTTGCTGCTGCTGCTGCTGCTGCTGTTGTTGTTGTTGCTGCTGTTGTTGTTGTTGTGGATGGGATGGGATGGGATGGGATGGGATGGGATGGGATGGGATGGGTGGGGTTGGCGATTTTGACCCCTCCGCTGCTTCTCATCATCAATCCTCGCCTCCCACCCCTGCGGCCCCCACCCACCCACCGACCCAGGTCCCCCTCTCGGGCCCCGCGGCCCTGCCGCCCAGCCAGACGGAGCCCCTGCTCTACCTGATCGCCCCGTCGTTCTTCGACAAGATGCCCCAGTCCACCCGGCAGCTCATCCCGCCCATGCTCGCCGCCAAGGTCCTCGGGGTGGTCTTCCGCCAGGTGGCTGCCCCCGCCGCCGCCCCCGCCCCCGCCGCCCCTCCGGCCACCCCGTCCCAGCCCCAGGCCGCCGCCGCCGTCGTCATGCCGATGGCCTCGCCCCTCCAGACCCCCATGGCTCCTGCAGTCATGCCCGCCATGTCACCCGCACCTGAGACCCCCGCGCCTGCGCCTGCGGCGCCCGCGGAGGCCGCCCCGGCACCTGTGGACCCGGCCCAGGGCCCCATGGCCCCAGTGGATAGTACCCCGGCCGCAGCCGCTGTCCCCGCGGTGGAAGCCGCCGCACCCGCGGAAGCCGCGATGGCCCCGGCCGCCCCGGCCGCAGCCCCTGTTCAGCTGCCACAGTGAGCGTTCTGATGGGGCATGGGGGTCCCTCAGGATGGCGTCGTGTGAGGGTGGCGGGTGGGGGCCTGTGGCAATAAGAGACAAAAAAATCGGAAAAAAAATGTGTGCATCACCCCCCCCCCCCCCCCCCCCCCCCATCCTCCTCTCCCCCACCCCCCGTACCACCCCACCCCCGCCCAACCACCAACGCGGCTCTTCGTTCGGCAGGGCGACCCAGCCTGTCGTCTTCTGTACAAATTGTGTGTTTTGATTTTTGAATTGGTTTTTCGCATCCCGGTCGGTTTTAATTTTGTCCCCCCGTCCATGACTGGTGGCGCAAGGATGAGAAACCACCGCTTGTCCTCTGCTGCTGCTGCCGCCGCCGCCGCCGCCCCCCCTCCCGGGCCCTTGTGCGTGGTGGGTGTTTTCGCCCGCCCCCACAATGCGCCACTTTCCCCAGAAGAGATTTGAAGATGACCAACGAAAGATATTTTGGAATCGGTGAGAGGAAGAGGGGGAAGGGGGAGGAATCGAATCCCAAAGCACACCACGCCTCTCATCCCCGTTCGGGGCGGCGCTGGGCTTCTTCTCATGGGCGCGCGCCAATCTCCATCATCATCATCCAGTCTTCAACCATCAACCATCAACCATCAACCATCATCATCCAATCAGCATCATCCAATCAGCATCATCCAATCAGCATCATCCAATCAGCATCATCATCAGCATCATCATCATCATCATCCAAAACTCACCACCATCACCCATCATCCATCGCCTGCCCACCCACCACCCCACCACCCCACCACCACCCCACCACCACCCCACCACTCCCATCATCCAGTCATCATCATCATCTAGTCATCACCATCATCTAGTCATTATCACCATCCAATCATCATCCAGTCATCAGCAGAAGCAGCATCATCATCATCATCCAGTCCCGCTGTCCGTCGACGCAGCCGACCCCCTCGTGTGGCGGCGCCCCTCGTCCGCCGGGCTGCTGCTGTTGCTGCTTCTTGGGGGGCACACACATATCCTTTAATCCCGGCCCGTTGTTCGTCGACGCTTCCAACCCTCGTCGTTGTTCGTGGCGGCCCCGGGCTGCTTCTTGGGCGGGCGGGGGCGGAGACGGCCCAGGATCGAGTCGGCCTCCTTCTCCTCGCCCTGCCCCTCCGAGCCTGCACGAGCAGCAGGCGTGCGGCTTGTTGCTGAGCAGCTTGGCCAGGGCGTTCCACAAGAACTCCACGTTCGACCGGCTGGAAGGTGGGTGGGTGGGGCGAGTATAAGAGATTTCGTAGCAAATGCATGTCTCTCCACGTTCGATGATGAGTGAGATTGGATGGTGATGACCGGATGGTGATGACCGGATGGTGATGACCGGATGGTGATGATGACTGTGTGGTGATGGTGGTGATGAATGTGTGATGATGGTAAGGGTTGTGGGCAGACCCTGCGATCTCGAGGGTTTCCGGGAAGATCTCACGACGATGATGATGATGATGGCTGTATGGTTGTATGGTGGTGCTGGTTGTGGGCAGACCCTGCGATCTCGAGGGTTTCCGGGAAGATCTCGAAGACGGGCGGCCCGTAGAGGAGCCGGGCTGTCACCCGGAAGGCGGGCAGGTTGCTCAGGTGCACAGTGCCCTCCCACTGCACCCCCCCCCCAAACACACCCACAACATACAAAAACAGAAAAACAAATGTTAACAATGTTAACAAAGAGGGGACGCGCACCCGATGCCCACTCACCTTCCCCCCCAACGAACACACAGCCAGACACACAGCCAGACACACAGCCAGACGCACAGCCAGACACACAGCCAGACACACAGCCAGACGCACAGCCAGACACACAGCCAGACACACAGCCAGACACACAGCCAGACACACAGCCAGACACACACAGCCAGACACACAGCCAGACACACACAGCCAGACACACACAGCCAGACACACAGCCAGACACACACAGCCAGACACACACAGCCAGACACAGCCAGACACACACAGCCAGACACACACAGCCAGACACAGCCAGACACACACAGCCAGACACAGCCAGACACAGCCAGACACAGCCAGACACAGCCAGACACAACCAGACACAACCAGACACAGACACACACAGCCAGACACACGAACACGAACACGCAGATTCGACACACAGGCGACCAGACACGGACAGACTGTCCCATGTTGGCATCCATATGCCAGCCAGACACCGCCAAACACAGCCAGACACGGACAGCCACACCCACAGGACACGCATGATCCGGGGGGCAATTTGACGTACAGCCAGACACACGGCAGAGACACACAACGATATACGGACCCCAACGGGGGGCAGGTTGGCGTCCATACCTATGTCAAGCCCACGCGTACACACAAATGACGGACCCCAACGGGGGGCAGGGCGCACTTGTTTGCCAGACACACAGACACACGTACACACACACAAATGACGGACCCCATCGGAGGGGCAGGTTGGCGTACATGTCAGCCAGAGACACACAGACACAGACACAGACACACACACAAATGACGGACCCAAACGGGGGGCAGGTTGGCGTACTTGTCAGCCATGGCCTGGCCCTGGTCCGAGTCCACCAGGGCCGACTCCTCGGCGGCCGTGGGGGGGCGCCACCGCGGGGGGCATCGGCAGCGGGGGCGGGGCGCCCTGGGGGGCGGCCAGGGGCAGCGTGGTGATGGTGATGGCGATGATGATGATGATTGGATGATGATTGAATGATGATGATGATGATGATGATGATGATGATGATGATGATGATGATGATGATGATGATGGCGATGATGATGGCGATGATGGTGGTGATGACGATGATGATGATGATGCCGAGCGGGAATTAAGAATGCCTCATCACTGGTCGCCGCTCTCCCCCATGGGCGGCGAGGGCGCGCCTGGTCATGATGATGTTCTGATTCTGTCTGTGATGCTGATTCTGGTGATTCTGATGCTTCTGATGCTTCTGGTGAGGCGGCGGACCTGGTCAAACTTGGTGCCCACCCACATCTGGTACGACGCCATCGCGGCCAGCTGGGCGGGGCCCACTGCGTATGCGTGTGATGGACAGGGGCATGCCGTGTTGAGTGGGGTGTGGCGGGATCGTGGAGGGAGGCGGATGGTGGCAGCTGGGCTCAGTGTGCGTTGTATGTGTGATGTGTGTGATGTACAGGTGTTGAGTGGGGTGTGGCGGGATCGGGAGGGAGGCAGATGGGCGGGGCGGCTCACTGGTGGATGTGTTTGTGGAGCAAAGGGACGGAGCAATCGGACAGGAAGGGGGTCTCCAATGGGGGGGGGGGGGGGGGGTAAACCAGAATCACAAAATGATGACTCGCCATAAAATTATAAAAATAATTAATTAATTCAAAAACATAGACGCCATGCACAGGGAGGCAATACGAGTGAGTCAAGGCGTTCACCTCTGGCTATTCTGACCGGGGGAAGGGGGGTTCTGAGTCATGGGCATTGAATCTATGCCCCCGAAAATCCTGCTGCACGCGGTCACGCACGCCCCCACCCCCCATGGATCCACTCCCCCTGGATGTGACAGATTGGGGTATGGACGGATGGGTGCCCATGAGGACCTTCATTCACGCAGTGGCGATGGAAGGGAGGGTCGAGGGGACGGACGGGCGCCCGTGAGGACGTTGGTCCGGACGTGTGTGGAGTCGGACCAGCTCGATCTGGGTGGCCAGGCCGCGGACGGCCTCGGTGGAGGCGGCGTATGCCTGGACCCGGGCCAGGGCGGCCGGGTCGGCCTTGCAGGCCTCCTGGGCGTACCCCACGGCCATCGTCAGGCCCGAGGTCAGCAGGTTGATGGCCTTGCCCCGCTGGTCGATCCCGTCGGCCGTGTGTGGCTGGGGCGCCGTGTGTGGCTGGGGCGGCTGGGGCGCCGTGTGTGGCTGGGGCGCTCTGGGCGGTGGCATGGGCCGCAGCGTGGTCACGGGTGGGGTGGTCGCGGGGGAGGCACCGTCCCAGATGATGATGGGGCCAGGGGCAGCAGAGGTCTCCAGTCGTCCGCAGAGGCCCGCACCCCCTGCCTGCGGGAGCGGGTCATAGTGTGGCGGGCATGATATGTCCTGGTTGAGCAGCGGTGGTGGAGAGACGGGCCGGCTTGCGGGCGCAGGTGGTGTCCTTGTGGCGGGTCATCTCAGGCCGGGGCACCTGCTGGTGGCACTGGTCGCACTCCCCCGCGCGCCACGGGCACTCCGCCCCCAGGTGATGCTCCACATCAAGCACACCAAGAATGGAGGAGCACCCCAGCCCACGGTTGGGGCAGTGGCACCGCATCTGCGTCACCAGACGCAGCGCAAGCCGCGAAGAAAGCAGCCTGGCCGTTGTGGCCATCGATGAGGGAGGAATGCTTGGTGTGATTGTGCCGACGAAAACAACACAGACTGTTCTGCGATAAACTTCTCGCCACACGTCGGACAGGCACCACCAATGGCGCCCACGCAGGCCCGGCAAACCGTGTCGCCTAAGAGGTGATGTTCATCAAAAACCACACTCTTTGGTGCCAGACCGCAACTCATGATCACCGGCTCCTCGTAATGTGCGAGACACTAAAACAAACCAAGTAGATCCGAAAAAATGATTCCTTCCCTCAGACAGCTGGGCATCTCCAGATCTCATCGGCTCTTCCGGTAGTGGGGGTGACATATTCAAGTTGCCTCCGGGGACGGCATGGAGATCGCTTCTTGTCATCAAGACACGGGGTTTCGTTGTTGGTCACGCCTCCAATTTCCATTCCTGCTGGATGGTGGCTCTGTCCCTGGTGCCGCAAGCAGCGGCACGCCAAGAGCCTTCGGTGGACCAAACCCCGGCAGCACTTGAAGCGAGCGACTCTGGGGATACCGGGTGACCGGGATCTCGGATGGATTGATCTGGGACCCGTCGCCTCAGACAAACTTGCGGGCGGGGTGCCAGTCCCCTCCACCTCTCGTCCCTATTGGGCCCCCGGGGCCACCTGTCCCACCTCTCGTGTCCCATCCCCATCCAGGGCCTGGTCGCGGGCCCAGTTGTGATGGGGAAGCGGGTGCCGGATCGCACAAAGAACAACGCGTGAGGCGTTAACCACACGAAAAAGCGGCGCCGCAATTCCCGACGATACACAACACACCCCTAATCGCGGCCCGATGTTCGTCGGCGCTTCTGGGCCTTGTTCTTGACACCGGGCTTCTTGGGGGCGCGGGGGCGGAGCCGGCCCAAGGGCGAGGCGGCAGCGGCCTCTTCCCCGAATTCTGCGTGAGCAGGTTTCGGTGGGCCCGGGGGAGTGCCAGAGCTGGCTGCTGGTGAAGCGGGGATGGGAGCCAGGGCTGCGGTGGTGGTGGTTGTGGTTGTGGTTGTGGTGGTGGTGGTGGTGGTGGTTGTGGCAGTGGCTGTGACGGAAGTAGTCAGTGTGATGGTGGTCGTGGTGGGAGGAGCCGCATCGGAGAGACCCGGGTGAGGAGGGGATGACGTCGGGGTTGGAACAACGGCAGCACCTGGACTCATGTCTGGGGGAAGATGGACTCCTGCTGTTGTGAGGGCCTGAGCTCCTTCGACGTGGGGTTGGGCAGCCGTCTGCTGCGCCTGGTGGATGGGCAGCAGGATGGGGGAGGCGAGGGCTGGGCTGGTGGGCGCACCCGACGACTGCTGCGTCAGGGAGGGGGCAGTGGGGACATCGGCGACGACAGTGGTGGCAGTGGCAGTGACGGAGGAGGAGGAGGAGGCGGCGGTGGCGGTGGCAGTAGCAGTGGCGGCGTCCGCGGAGGGAGGCATCAGGCGGAAGACCACCCCGAGGACCTTGGCGGCGAGCATGGGCGGGATGAGCTGTCGGGTGGACTGGGGCAGCCTGTCGAAGAAGGACGGGGCGATCAGGTAGAGCAGGGGTTCCGTCTGGCTGGGCGGCAAGGCCGCGGGACCCGAGAGGGGCACCTGGGTCGGTGGGTGGGGGGCCGCCAAGTGTGAAGGGCGAATGCAGGTGAGACGCGGAAGCGGGAGCCAGCCAGCCATCGCACCACCCCAGCCATCGACACCCCACCAGCCAGCCATCGACACCACACCAGCCAGCCATCGAGACCACATCAGCCAGCACACACACCAGCCAGCCACCTCCCCACATCCCACATCCCCCACATCCCCCTCCTCCCCCACACACACACACACACTCACAGGTTGATCAAGGAGATTCGCAACACGGCAGCACATCTGCGCCACGAACCACCCCACCGCCGGTTCATTCGTCGACCGTCAACTTCCTGAACAGAGAGAAGACATGCTGTGTATTGGCGAACAGGAGAGTCAGCGGGTCCGTGAGCCTGTGTCTTCTGTGTCTCTGTCTTGTCTCTGTGTCTTATGCATCAATCTTATGTGTCTCTGTCTTGTATCTGTGTCTTATGCGTGCTGTCTTGTGTGTCTGTCTTGTGTGTCTGTCTTGTGTGTCTGTCTTGTGTGTCCATGTCTTGTATCTGTGTCTTATGTGTCTCTGTCTTGTATCTGTGTCTTGTGTGTCTGTCTTGTGTGTCTGTCTTGTGTGTCTGTCTTGTCTTGTATCTGTGTCTTGTGTCTGTCTTGTGTGTCTGTCTTATGTCTCTGTCTTGTATCTGTGTCTTATGCGTCTGTCTTGTGTGTCTGTCTTGTGTGTCTGTCTTGTCTTGTATCTGTGTCTTATGCGTCTGTCTTATGCGTCTGTCTTATGCGTCTGTCTTGTATGTGTCTTTTGCGTCTGTCTTGTCTTGTATCTGTGTCTTATGCGTCTGTCTTATGCGTCTGTCTTATGCGTCTGTCTTGTATGTGTCTTTTGCGTCTGTCTTGTGTCTTTGAAAAATCGGTGGAGCAAGAGAGCCAGCAGCGTGACACGCCGCCTGGGTGCGTCTCCGTGCGTCGTTGCGGTGCGCTTCCTGTGTGATTATGGGAGGCCTTAACATTTTTTTTTTCAAAGCCATCCCATAACGTTTTCGGGGACATGCCGTCCTCATCTTCCGCTGGGCAGTTGCACCTCGGGTTAACTCTCTGCCACATTCGAGCCGTGCAGGGCCTCAACCACCCTGTGCATCTCCTTGTTCCGCCTTCGGGCGGATATGGTGGCAGTGCTGTAATGGGGAGGTCCGCAATCCGGATCGACCTACTTGCTGAGTCGTGGCCCCTCTCCCGGCGAGCTCGATGCACTCATCGGTGCTGCTGCCCTCATGAAGGGCTTGGCGGTGCTGCTGTGGGTGCGGAAAGCTTTTTGCCACCAGAGTTTTCAGAGCCCCGACATGAGGGGGGGAGCCTGCTCCCCTTCATTTTTTGATTTCTCCCAGTTCCTCAAAAGGCTCCCAGTTCCTCAAAAGGCACTCTTCGATGGGCTCGAGCGAACAGCCAGCCAGCCAGTCAGTCAGTCAGCCAGGAACAGCCCCACCGGGCACAATGGGATGGTGGCCGGACCTTCAACTTGACCACGGCGGCCTTGCTCTTCTGGGTGAAGAAGTCACAGAAGCGCTGGTAGCTGGGGTCGCTGGGGGGCGTCGAGTCGAAGCTGAGCATGCTCGCCACAGGGCGGGGCTGCCCCGGGGCAGGCTCCTGGGTCGGGCTGAGCAGCTTGGCCAGGGCGTTCCCCAGGAACTCCACGTTCGACCGGCTGGCAGGGGGACAGGCGCCGAGGGCGATGACGATGATAATGATATCGGATTTGGATGAGATGACGACTGGATGATGACTGGCTGATAATGATGATGATGATGATGATGATGATGAAATTCCGGAGAAACTCACGAAGTACACCACGGTTTTCAGCAATAGGACGGGATACAGCAAATGATGCTGGCGATGATGCTTCTGCTTCTGCTTCTGCTTCTGCTTCTGCTTCTGCTTCTGCTTCTGCTGATGAAACAGATGATGACTGGATTGATGATGATGATGACTGGATTGATGATGATGACTGGATTGATGATGATGACTGGATTGATGATGATGATGATGATGATGATGATGATGATGATGATGATGATTGGATGATGATGATGATGATGCTCAGCAGACCCTGCGATTTCGAGGGTTTCCGGGAAGATCTCGAAGACGGGCGGCCCGTAGAGGAGTCGGGCCCTCACCCGGAAGGCGGGCAGATTGCTCAGGTTCACCCAGCCCCCCCACTGCACAGAGAGGAAGCACAGCCCCGGCAAGGTTGTTGCGTAACATGGCAGGAAATGACACGACACAGGAAAGATGCGCACTTATTGCCTCCATCAATCGCACGGGAACCACGCGAGAGAGACAGACCCCAATACGGGGTAGGCTACTCGTGTCCTGCTCGACCTCGTCGGCCTGTGGGGGCGCGGCTGCAGTGGGCGGCGCGGTCTCGGTGGGCAGCGGTGGGGGCGCAGGTGGGGCGTCGCCCTGTAGGTGTTGATCAGGCAAGCGGGAAGTGAAGTCTGAAATCGCCGGCTTTCAAACCGCGGAGCACACAGATGTAGCGACAGGACAGGACGAACAATTTCGGGCCAGATGGTGGATGGGGCTGGCTGGATCTGATGGGGAGAAATGGGTGTTGAGATGGAGTGAAGGTAGGTGGATGGGGCTGGCTGGATCTGATGGGGAGAAGGCAGAAGCGGACCGGCGTCGGCGAGACGGCCGACATTTGGGCGGGCGTGAGGACGGCCAGCTGGGCGGGGGTTACTGCGCCCAAGTCGAAAAGCGAGCAAGAGTCGTGAAAAGTGAGCGAGCAAGAGTGAGTCGTGATAAGTGAGCGAGCGAGCGTGAGTCGGAAAAAACTCTCTCCTCCCGACTTCAGAACGGAGATATAACGACGGAATGGGTTCGGGCAGGGCCGATGGAAGGGATGGGGTGGGGTCTCGGGGGGACGGATGGGGTGCCCATGAGGGCGTTCATTCACGCAGTGCAGTGGCGATGGAAGGGATGGTCGAGGGAGGGAGGGAGGGACGGATGGGGTGCCCATGAGGACGTTCATTCACGCAGTGCCGATAAAAGGGAGGGTCGAGGGAGGGAGGGAGGGACGGATGGGGTGCGTTCATTCACGCAGTGCCGATAAAAGGGATGGTCGAGGGAGGGAGGGAGGGATGTTCATTCACACAGTGCCGATGGGAGGGATGGTCGAGGGAGGGAGGATGGAGGGACGGACGGGTGCCCATGAGGACGTTGGTCCGGAAGGAGGCATTCTTGGGGTCGCGCAGGTTGAAGTCGATGCTGCGGCACTGGTCACGATACTGCTTGTTGGTCGACTTGAAGTGGTCAAACAGGGCCTGTGGAGGGGCATGGGGGTGGGAAATTGGGGTGGGTGAGGATCCGAGGTGGTTATGCTAGTGGTCAAACAGGGCCTGTTGTGGAGCCGAGAAGAGGCGGGATGGGTGACAACAAGAGGCGCGCACACACATTTGGATTGTGAAGTGGTCAAACAGGGCCTGTTGAGGGGCATGGAGTGGGGGGGATCTGTGTAACCAGGCCGTGGATTGTGTGGTGCGTGAGCGTGCATGTGGGTGCGCGTGTGTGTGTGTGTGGGCGGGATGGGCTCGGACCAGCTCGACCCGGGTGGCCAGGCCGCGGATTGTGTGTGTATGTGCGCGCAGCATGGGTGGGTGAGCCGGAGAACGTGAGGTCGGACCAGCTCGATCTGTGTGGCCAGGCCGCGGACGGCCTCGGTCGTTGCCTGGACCCGGGCCAGGCCGGCCGGGTCGGCTGCAACGTACCCCACGGCCATCGTCAGGCCCGAGATCAGCAGGTTGACGCCCTTGCCCCGGCTCCTGTGGTGGTGGTGAGGGGAGTGACGGTGTGGTGGTGGTGGTGGTGGTGGGGGGGGGGGGGGGGGGAGGTTGACACTTGCCCCGGTTCCTTTGGTGGTGGTGAGGGGAGTGACGGTGTGTGTGTGTGTGTGTGTGGGGGGGGGGGGGGGGGGGGAGGTCAGCAGGTGGACGCCCTTGCCCCGGTTCCTTGGTGATGAGGGGAGTGACGGTGTGGTGGGGGATAGGTCAGCAGGTACAGTCGACATCACCTCCCGAGAGGAATCGGATCGTGTCAAGTTTGAGGGGATGGGATACCGAATGTGGGGTGTGGATTGGCGATGGTGATGGGATGCCGAAAGGAGGATCGGATCGCGTCTGTGGTTTGTGGATTGGCGATGGTGATGGGGTGCCAGGAGGGACGTTGGGTAGGCAGACGTTGTGTGGGGATCCATGATAGAAGCATGCGAGTGGTGATGCGATTTGACCACCGCAGGCGCTGGCGCAACGAGCTGGTCTTCCGTGCCAGGGGCAGGGGCGGCCTTGCTCTGATTCCTGATGAGGTGAGGGGCGGGCGGACGGGGGGGGGGGGGGGGGGGGGGAGGGGGACGGTGCATGGGGCGAGGTCAGCGGGTTGATACGGGTTTCCGGGCCCTGATGGCTCGGTTTCGGGAGTGTGGAGCGGAGGGACTGATCAATCGGACAGGAAGGGTCGGGAGTGTATGAACGAGAGGATTCTTGTGAAAAATGGAGAGTGCAACGTGGGGCTGATGGGAGGATGTCGGGGGGGACCGGATGGGAGGGAGCGGGAAGCGGACGGGTTCTCGAAGCGCACATCTGCGTTCCAGCGGCACACGGCCACGCCCGTGGGCGCGCTCTCGGCCATCCCCCTCATCGCGACCACGGCGAACCGGGCCGTGCTGCCCGGCGGTGTCTTGGCCGGGAAGGTGTACGTGCAGTGAGTCTCGGGCCCGGTGAAAATGGCAGTGCTTTCGAGATGCGAGCCTTGGGGCGATAAGAGGGTGACTTGCACCCGATACTGGACGGGAATGGCGTCATGGTGGCCAAACGGAGTCGCTCCGGAAGGCGGCCAGGAGACATTGACCCGCCCGGAGGCGCCGTCCAACGACAAGGGCCGCAGTCCGGTAGGAGCCGCGGGCGGGGCAAACAGCTTGAGGAGGTGGAGAGGGAGAAGTGAGGTGGGTGCTGATGATGACGACTGGATGGTGATGATGATGATGATGATGATGATGATGATGATGATGATGATGATGATGATGATGATGATGATGATGATGATGATGATGATGATGATGATGATTGTTGATGATGACTGGGTGATGATGATGATGATGATTGGATGATGATTGGGTGATGATTGGGTGATGATTGGATGATGATTGGATGATGATCTGGATGATGGGCGAGGCCTACACGGGACGATGGATGATGGTGGCGATGATGATGATGGGTAATCAACGAGCAGATGAGGGAAGAGAGCTGGGGAAAGAGCAGGAAGCAGGTGGTTGGAAGCAGGTGGCATGGACATATGCATGAGCGGGCACGGACGTAATCGACCCGCGAGCGGAGCGCGGCCAGGTCCTGCTCGGCTTTGGCGAGCTGCTCGCGGGCGCGGTCCAGTTCGCCGGCCAGCCTGGTCTCGGTCAGGGCAAAATCGTTCTGGGTATGCACCAGCTGCCTGTCGAGGCATTTCCTGCTCTCGCGAACCTCCCCCCTGAAGACTGCCAGATCGGCCTTGGTGGCTGTGAGGTCGGTCTTGGTGGCTGTGAGCTCGGTCTTGGTGGCTGTGAGCTCGGCCTTGGTGGCTGTGAGGTCGGTCTTGGTGGTTGTGAGCTCGGTCTTGGTGGTCGTGTGCTCTTGGGTCAGAGCAGCCAGACGCCGCCGAAGGAGGCTGACGTGGGCCGCCACTCCGGCTTGTTCGTGGGCAGAGACGGCCTCCCGTGGACAACGTGTCTCGCAGCCCACATCCTGATATTCGCAGGCAATCTGCAAAGAAGGAAGAGGATGGGGATCATCATCAGCCTCCTTTTTCACCCGCGACTCGGGCCGAAAGGGACAGACCGGATTGGCCGGGCATGCGACGGCCAGATGATGGCCCATCTCGGCGCAGCAGACTCGCTGGTGGCACCATTCGCATTCCTTCTCGCGCCATTCGCACGCCTCGCGCAGGTGGTGCTCCAGCTCCCGAACGCCCACAAGGGCCAAACATCCCCGACCATGATTGGGACATCGACACTGGAGTTGCTCGATCCGGCGCTCGAGCACCCGACACGGAACCAGCCTGCGCAGCAGCAGAAGAGATTGTTCGGACCCCCCGGAGTGCCGAAAGGGAAACCCACCCGAAATATTTGCAGCCATTACTCACAGAACTGATCGGTGACATGGTTGCCACAAATCGGACAGGTCGCCGCGCCAATAAGCGACGCACATTCTCGGCAGACGGAATCGCCTGAGGAAAAAAATGAGTCCGGGTTTTGCCAGGTAGGGTTCATATAGCAGACCACAAGACAAACTCACCGGGTCTTCATAATGAGCATGACACTGAAACAAACGAAAAATATAGTTGAAGATGACGACATTGGCAGACTGACGGCAGGACAGCGCCAACCGATGCTATTGATGGATGACTCTTCTCCAGTGGCGAGCACATACTCGAGGGCCCTGCGCTGACGACACGGAGCGTGGCCCTGCTCCATTTCCGGAAAGTAACAAGAACCGGACGTTATTCGGGCGGCGCCGGCAGCAGTGCGAGCTGGATCAGGGACAGGATTGCACGATTTGACAGAGGTGAGGCGAAGGCTCGCAACGGGCCGGGCTCTTTTTCTTGGGAAACGGGCTGGATCATCGGGACTCGTCCCGCGGTTGACAACCTCTCTCCTCAGGCGTTCTCTTTCTTTCTTCCTTCACCTCCTTCGTCGTTCTTCTCCGGCAATTGCCCCCATCGTCCCCGGGCCAACACGTTTTCCCCCCTTCTCGAGGCGTCCACCTCTGCCCAAACGTCTCCCTCGGTCGAGAGACCACCCCTCCTGCAGCTCCAGGGCTGCTGCAGCCTCGTCCACCACCTCGTCCACTCGGATGGAGATGAAGCGTGGTCGGGAGGGCCATCAGCTCCTCAGCTCCCTCCTCGCAGCTTGGTCAGGTCTTCTCGGACTCCGAGAGGGGTGTTGCGAGATCCCCACCCTGGAGACCTCCAACCGGATCTTTCGCGCCCATCTCTGTGGGCAGAAAATCCACGAGTTGGTCGTCAGGAGTCCCGTCCTCCGTCCAGCAGCACCCAGCCTTAACAAGACACCGCGGGGGAGAAACACGGACGCCCATCTTCTCCCGCACACCCGCGCAGTGCCAGGTGCTCGACCAGAAGCCGGACCTCGAGATCGAGACATCATCCGCATGCGCAAGTCCTCCCGGTCGGGGATCCCATTGGGCGATGTTGGCGATGCTGGTAATGGGTTGAATGATTCTTCCCCCAACCAATCTTGGTGATAGCACATCAGTTACCATTCAGACTGAATCGTTCACAGTCACTGCGCGTCATCATGCGTGGGAATGTAGGGTGACATTATCAAAGACGGGACACGAAGAAACGCTTCTCTGGGACCCGGAAGACATGTTCGAGGAATAATGGCCGAGAAATTTGGGATATCTTGAGGACAATTCACTCGCATCATACAATTGACTCGCAATTTGATTAAGAAAGAGGAAAAAACAAGAACAACATCCAAAAAAAGGACGAAAATGAAGAGAAAGACAGGATGATGGCCGGGCCGTTACCCCAACGGTTACCGCTTTTACCGCGGCGTTACACGCACACATGGTCCGCGCATCTGGTCTCATGCACCGCGCATCCGGCTCATCTTTCCATGACCTTTTCGAACTTTCGGGATCCCTGGGCTTCTTTTTCAATTTTCTTGACATACTAGTCACAGCCGACATTCTATTTGCTCGACGGGGCTAAGATCGTTTATTGCTTGGGCACGGTGGTTCCCAACCGACCCAAATTCCACGATGCCAACTTTATCTATCCTGCTGGGTTCAAGAGCAGCACTGTTCTTCCTTCCTATGTGTCCGCCACCAAGGTAGACAGTGAGTTTATGATGTATCATAGCCGCTGACCCAATCGCTTTCCATGGCTTAGATTGAATACTTCCAGGAGATTCTTGACATTGCTGGAAAGGAGGGCCCCACTTTCCGCATCACTCCATCTGACTGCCCCGACGAAGCCGTTGACGACGAGATTTCTTGCACTTGTTTGTAATGCCTTCTTCTTCCTTGTGGCCATCCTTTCTAACTGCTTTTCCGCGCCATTTTCATCTATCATCTAGCCGCCTGGACCAAGATGCTGCGGCGTCTCAGTGGTGGTCTGTCATTTTGATTCTTTTGTATTTTTTACTTAATTTTCCTTTTTTGGGTCTTTCAGAGGGTCTGTCCAGTGGCTGTTCCCTTTCAGGGTACTATTCTCCCTTCCTTTGGTCTTGGTTTGCCTTTCCTTGGCTTTCTTATTGCAGACAAGGACCCTGAGCAACTCCCCGATGGTCAAGGGCTCTTTGGTCTTCGGGACCAGGCTATTCGCACCATGATCGAGGCCCTTCCTGGTGCCAAGGAGTGCGTCGAGTACCACCCCGATCCCGCCATCGTGCAGACCAGCACCGAGGTTTGTGTCTTATTTTTTCCGACACATCACATCATTCATCACGATCATCTCAAAAGGTCAAGGCTGTTGCCGACCCGACCGAGTTCCTGCAGAACCTGCGTCATATGCTGACCGACGCTCCGCTGACCGACCCAGTTCCGGCCGACATGAAACATCCCATGCTGACCCTGCTCACCCCGGCCGCGGCCCCCGCCCCTGCTGCCGCCCCTGCTGCCGCTCCCGCCCCCGTTGTGGCCGAGGGCCCCGCCACCGCCGCCGCGGCCGCCGCTCCGGCTGTCGCCCTGACGGCCGCCCAAGTCCAGCTGCCCCTGGCCATCTCCCAGACGGTGACCCTGCACTCCCTGGGTAAGGTCATCTACGACCGGCCCGGGTTCCACACGTCGACCAACATCTTCCCGCTGGGCTTCAAGTCGACCAAGAAGTTCTACTCGACCGTGAGCAACGGCGTCTGCGAGTACGTCAATGAGATTCTCGAGAACCCCGGCCAACCCAGCGAGCCCCTCTTCCGGGTGACGGCCTCCGATAACCCGGCCCTGGTGGTCGAGGGTTCCAGCCCCTCGGGGTCTGTCGACTATCCTCATCAAAAATTCAAATTTTCAATTTTTTATTTCTCTCTCTCTTCCACACCAGCGCCTGGAAGCTGATCCGGGAGAAGATCAACTCGGGCCCGAGCGAGAAGCAGAAGTCCAAGTCGTGCTTTGTCAACGGCCCGCAGTACTTTGGCCTGTCCCACCCGACGGTCGTCCGCCTGATCGAGTCGATGCCCGACGCGGACAAATGCACCGGCTACCTGGGCGCCCGCAAGGCGACCGGCAAGCGGACCAAGCGCGCCCGCGGGGCCGAGTCCGACGAGGAAGGCGGCGCGGAGGCCGGCGCGGCGGCGGGTATCACCCCGGGGGCGGAGCATCTGCCCATTCCCGAGGAGACCGACGAGGACACGATGATGCTCGAGTTCATGCTGTCCAAGTCCTTCGCGCTGAGCCAGAAGAAGCACGCCGAACGGGCCCAGATGGTCATGCAGCTGCGGGCCATGGCTGCCGAGCGGGAGCAGCTCAGCCACAGCGTGGCCGATCAGCAGCAGAACCTGGAGGTCTACAGGCAGTCGTACGAGCGCTACTTCAAGCTGTGCGACGCGGCCGTCCAGCGGATTCTGCAGCTCCAGGCCCTGGTCCGCCCTCGCTTCCCCCCAGCATCACCATCACCAACATCCGTTGTTCATCATCATCACCAACATCCGATCTGTTCATTCATCCAACAACATCCGTTCATCATCACTCGGTCCATCATCATCACCATTCGGGTCATCATTTCATTCAGTGCACAAGAGTCACGAGTGATGAACCTCACACAATTGCCTCTCCCCACCCACACACCCATGCAGATCGCACCCGGCCAGCTGCCCCCGCAGCCCGAGGGCGAGCTTGGCGGCATCATCGGCCAGGCCATGGCTCAGCAGGCCCAGCAGGTGCAGTACCAGCAGGCCCTGGCTGCTCAGCAGCAGGCTCAGGTCCGCGAGGAAATCACGTGCCACCCGCACCTCAAATCACAAGATCACAAGCGCATCTCGGGAACCCCATCCCAAGTTCCCCAAGGCCCTGAGATTTCAAGGGGGAGGGGCATGAACCGGATGAAGAAATCCCGTTCCCATCCGCACCACTCTTTCCTGACTGTTGTTGCTGATCATTTTTTTTCCCCCCCCCCCCCCCCCCCCCCCCTTCTTCTTCTTCTTCTTCCACTCTGCTGCCCACAGGCCCAGGCACAGGCACAGGCACAGGCCGCCCAGCAGCAAGCCGGCATGCCCGTGGGCCCCGAGGGCTCGGCCATGATGTCCGTCGAAGGGATGGCGGGCCAGCCCCAGCAGGCCGCCCCCCAGGCCGGCCAGCCCCAGGCCCAGCCCCAACAGCCCGGCATGACCCCGGAGGAGCATGAGGCCGCCATGCAGCAGCAGGCCATGCTTGCTCAGA
>JAPMOS010000034.1:142500-192500 GCA_027972325.1 Paratrimastix pyriformis | reverse complement strand
TCACCATCCGGGACGGGCGTGGGCATCAACATCAAACAACATACATCAAACAACATCAACATCAACATCAGCTACCAAAATTTCACCACCCGAGTATACGGACGTGGGCATCATCATCCGATGGACGTGGTCCCGGATCATGTGGATGGGCACGGGGTACTGTTTGCAGATCTCCAGATACTCGCCGGCCAGCTGGCGCCCGGGCACCGCACGGCCGCTGAACAGGGCTGGGTTCCGCCGGATGGGCTCTGGGGGGCACGGAAAGGGGGGGTGGAGGGGAATGAAGGAATGAAGACTGTCAGCCGGCCAGTCAGTCACGCAGACACACAGAGACGGGTTCCGCCGGAGGGGCTCTGGGGGGCACGGAAAGAGGGGGTGGAGGAGGGTGGTGGTGGAGGAGGAGGAAGGAGATAAAGGCGGTCAGTAAGTCAACCAGTCCCAACAGAAGGCACAGATCGCACGAGCCTGCACACAGATAGACAGACAGACAGCACGGACAGACAGCACGGACAGACAGCACGGACAGACAGCACGGACAGACAGCACGGACAGACAGCACGGACAGACAGCACGGACAGACAGCACGGACAGACAGCACAGACAGACAGCACGGACAGACAGCACGGACAGACAGCACGGACAGACAGCACAGACAGACAGCACAGACAGACAGCACAGACAGACAGCACAGACAGACAGCACGGACAGACAGCACGGACAGACAGCACGGACAGACAGCACAGACAGACAGCACGGACAGACAGCACGGACAGACAGCACGGACAGACAGCACAGACAGACAGCACGGACAGACAGCACGGACAGACAGCACAGACAGACAGCACAGACAGACAGCACGGACAGACAGCACGGACAGACAGCACGGACAGACAGCACAGACAGACAGCACGGACAGACAGCACGGACAGACAGCACAGACAGACAGCACAGACAGACAGCACAGACAGACAGCACAGACAGACAGCACAGACAGACAGCACAGACAGACAGCACAGACAGACAGCACAGACAGACAGCACAGACAGACAGCACAGACAGACAGCACAGACAGACAGCACAGACAGACAGCACAGACAGACAGCACAGACAGACAGCACAGACAGACAGCACAGACAGACAGCACAGACAGACAGCACAGACAGCCAAGCCAGCCAGCCAGCCAGCACAGACAGAGGCACATATCACGACGGACCGCCGCTCATGACGGCCTGGCAGTTGGTCACCTCGAAGCAGAGACACAGAGACACAGGCACAGAGACACAGAGACACAGAGGCACAGAGGCACATACGGACCGCCGCTCATGACGGCCTGGCAGTTGGTCACCTCGAAGCAGCGCCGGGCGTCATCCATGTTGTGGATGCTGCCGTTACTGATGAAGGGCGTCGTGGGGATGGAGTCCCTGGAGTGAGGGTGGGAGTGGGGGGGGGGGGGGGGGGGGGGCGATAGGTGATGATGACGACAGGGGTGATAATCGCATTCCCGGAGGTATGGAGAGTGTAATGGGGAACGGGGCGTGTGTGTGTGCGTGGCTGGTCGATCCGAGGGGGCGGGGGTGATGATGACGGGGTGATGCAGACCTGACGATGCGCATCGTGTCCCAGTCTGCAACCCCCAGGAGTATCCCCTTCTGCTTGCGTGTCCTTCCGTGCATGCAGATCACCTGTGGTCAGCGACGACGGGGGTGGAGGAGACATGAATGAGAATCGGGTTGTGGTCATGAGAACACAGACCTGAGCCCCGCATTCCACCAGCAGCTGGGCATACCCGATCGATCGTTCCAACGTAAACTGCTTCCGGAACTTGGCTGTCACGGGGACCTTCAAGTGTTGGTGTAATGTGGTGACTTTGGACGAACAATGAGCGTGACAGGGTGCAGTGGTGCAGGACAGACTGATCTTCCTGACAGTGTCCCATTGATCTTGAAGGAAGGCACCATAGTTCCCCCGCCGGGCAATCGACTGGGGGCACCCAAGATTTACATCCACGGCATCGCATTCGTTCTCGACAAGTTTTGCGGCCTGGAGCATTCGCTCTGGATCATCACCGGCGATCTGAGCGAAGACGGGGCGTTCCTCGGGGCAGGTTGACCAAAGAGTGGCACGAACGTCTGCCGGGGCATTGACAAAAGTGTTCTGATTCAACATGGGAGAGTAGGAAAGCTCGGTCCCGTATCTCTTGCAAAGCAATCTGAAAGGAAGCTCGGAAGTGTCCACCATCGGTGCGAGGACATAGCGCGGAGAGCCAATACTCTTCCAGAAGTCAAACCCTTCAAGCTTCGGCCTCAGAGGGGCGTCGGCTGGTTCCATCTTTGAGACCTGTGGATCAGCCGCTGGTTCAGCAAGCAAGCGCCGGGTATTCGTAGTCCACACACCCACCCCTCTCAATGCAAGTGTCCTTTGAGCTCCGATGCGAGAAAACTCAATGGGGCCAGTCTGTGTGGCTCTTTTCTTCGGCCACACAATGGCGGGTTGGCTGGAAACTGGAGGCCGGTAAAGATTATCCTGTTTGGAAGGGCTGTTTCAGAGTTCCGAGCGGATTCTTCGAATACAAATATGTTATTTCGGAATCTGGCGACCCTTCCGGCCTCTCCTGGGAGAATATCTCTCGCAATCGCACACTCACCATCCCCGACTCCCACGCGCCCTCTTCCTCTCCAATCCACATTGATGATGGGACGTACGGCTGCCTTCCGCTGCGAATGCTCTTGAAAACTCTGCCACCAACACCGGTTCGCTTCGCCATTTGCGTACTGGGGAAACGTCTACAGGATGGGGGTGTCCCCCTCCCCATGCTTGTGGAGCGTTGCCGCTTCGCAGCGGAGCTCTACCGCACCCTTTCAGCCTCAGATCAGGTTCGTTTTTCTCCACTTCTCACCGCACTCTTTGACCTAAAAAATTCTTCACAAAAAATAGGCCGGAATTGTCATCCTCTCGGGGGCACGGGTGAACCCCAATTCGCCCATCACCGAGGCCGAGTGCATGGAAGGCCTCATGACTCGGGAGGGCGTGCCTTCCGGGGTCATCATCCGCGAGGAATGCGCTCGCAACACCATTGAGAATATGTCTGTCCGACCCCACCCACCTGCCACTTTCCGCACCCTCATATATTTCAAACTCTCCGGCAGTCTCTACTGCCGGGCTCTTCTGCTCGGTGTCTCGGCCCACCCCGAGTGCCTCACATCATTGGTCATGATCACCTCGGGGTTCCACCTGCCCCGCACCCGCATCATTTCCCACCGTTTTCTGGAGCCGCCATTCGGCCAGGCCCTGCGCTACGAGGCCCCGCCCGACCTGGACATTAGCGAGGCCGAGATGCGTCATGAGCTCGAGGTGGAGGCTGACGCCACAAGGCGGATGCCACGGGGGCTGGAGAACTACGGGCGCTCATGGCCCCTGCCCTGAACCTGCCATCGCCGGGGTGATTCACACCTGCGCCTCAATGACCCATTCAGCCTTCTCTCCCCCTGAAGTGGTCCGCTCTCTTCTGTTCGTTCCGATATCTTGGTGATCCGGATTTTTTTTATTTTGCCTTTTTCTTCGCGCACGACTCATCCCTCGTCACCATCCCCCCCCCCCCCCCCCCCCCCCCCAGATTCTTCTCTTCTCCGATTCTTCAGATTTGTCTTTGTTGGCTCAAGCAGCCCCGAGGTCGGTACGCTGCCCGAACAACCAAATTATTCCATGCTCTGCTCGGGGGGCGATGTCAATTGAAGAACCCCTTGAAGAAATCGTTGTTGCCGAACATCGAGCCAAACATGGGCGGTTGCATCTGTCCCTGTTGCTGAGGCTGCTGTTGCTGCTGGGGGGGGCATTGCTGCTGCTGCTGTGGGGGCGGGCATTGCGCCGGGGTTGGCTGTTGCTGTTGCGGGATGGGAGCTTGGCATGGGGCCTGCTCCTCCTCTTGAGGTGCCTGATCGTCGCGGGGTGGTGGTGGCGGTGGCGGTGCTGACCGTGTGCAGTTGGGTGCCGGGTCGTAATAGCGCCGACGCAGCTCCGACCGGGGGATGGGAGACATGATCTCGGGAGCTCGCCGATATTCCCCGGGGTCAGATTCCTGGAATCTGGTAATCGGAGATCGCCGACTCACGTACTCGGGATTGGGCGGGGCGTGGTGATCGATGATGACGGTTCGTGGCGCATCGGTGTACACGACCCGGGTTCTCGGCTGGTAATAGTCGCGCGCGGGCACAAGAAGCTCCCGATATGCTGGACGGTCGACTACCACTTGATCACGGTAGGTAGGGCGAACGTAGGTCGTGGTTCCAAGTGCCCGATAGGATGATCCCGGGGGGACATAAACGATGTCAAGTGCCCGCTGGCCACAGGCACGGCGATCGCTGCGGCACCGACGGGAACAGTCATCCGTTGAGGCGCGATACTGGTTCATGAATCGTGAGCACGATGATGAGGGACCCAAATGCACAGACGTCGGCACAACGGTCGAGGCACGCGTCGAGCTCGTCATCGCATCGGTCCAGCGCCTCCTGTTGGAGGGTCCGAGTAAATTCCTGGGCCGAGAGGACTGAGTTGGCATTGCAGGCTTCAATGCAGGATGTAGACTCATTGCGGCAGTCTCTCTCGCATTCCCGCAGGCCGGCCATACATTCGGACCGCATGTTGGGATTCTGGCGATTTGCTGTTTCGCATCGCTCATACATGGATTGGCAGTCGCATTTGCAGTTCTCTTGGGTGTTATAGCAGCGATTGAGACAATCTTGTCTGATAAAACCAAAAGTCAGAGTGCTGAGGAGACGCGGCATAACAATCCAGACCTGATAGCTTCGGGAGTCTGTGAATCAAGGACCACCAAACCGAATGCCACTGAAAAAGTGAATAGTACTAAGGTGGCTGGCGTGCCCATCCTCTAAATGGTCCAGGAAGAGGACGAATGATGACACAAAACCCAAACGAGTTTTACATGGCATAGTGGACTGTCCCTTGGCGTTTTTGCCAAATTTATTGAGCGCAGTCCACCGACCTCAACCCAACCGTGTCAGGATATCAGCCATCATCTTCTGGACACGACCGAAGGCACTATGGTGATGGGGAATCGGGTGGTCGACCGGATTATTCCCAATATACTCCTCAGCCTTCCGCGCCTCAGCGGGACGCGCTTTTGGTCTCGAAGTCGCGCTCTACTGGCAACATCAACATTGGCGCAAAGAGAGGTCTGGAGTCACCGACCCCCGGGCTCACTTTGGATCATCTCTCATCGGGCCCTCTTTCCGCGACCGCACCTGCCGCTCTCGTGTTGGGCTCCATGCTCTCACAGGTCGTGACTCCTACGTGTATGAACCTGGAGAGTACCCCCCCGAAAGCTATGGTGGACAAGACCAACGGGGCGGAGACTATCGCCACCAGAGCCCACATCACCGTTCGCACCGGCCCTTCCATTCCTCGCACCATGGGCACCCGAGTCCGCCCGCCGGTGCTCGCTACTCCTCCCCACCACAATCTCCACCAAGGAGTGTGGTCCAGTCGCCATACCCCCCGGAACCTCTGCATCGGTCGCACTCACACCAACAATCCGGTCCGTCCGCCCTCCTTGTTGGACGCGCCTGCCATTCTGTATCCATCCGTTGGCCGCCTGCCCTGCCCGCCGCCCTTTTCCGCAAGCGGCTGCTGCCTCCCAACATCCCCCCTTAAAAAAAGAGTACAGAGGCACATCAATTATTTTTTTTTGTGTGATCCCATAACTTTTCCTGCCCATCGGCCCTTCATCAGGCCCGATCGGGCACCGCACAGGTCATACTGATAGGTCACCCGGCAGAGGACACATCCCGAGTACAATGGATGCCTCTTCAACATGTGGTGGCAGAGATGCACTTTGCGACGACCAGCCTTCGATTCGATGGGGTTTTGGTTTACTCTTTTTACGGTGCAACATTCTTTTCCTTGATTTCAATTCTTCGATCGAAAATTCTTCTTTAGCGGGATCCGGATAAATTTGAGCTTTAGTAACATTGAAATGGCAGCCGTCTTCAGGATGTGTCCAATCATTGAGTATACAGACTCAAGCTTGCATCTCCTTTTGTTGCCCGAATCCCATTCGCTCCGCACAAGGGTTTGAGCTCAGTGCCGACCTGACCACCATACAACAGCACCGATCTTCGGTTTATAGCTCAAGTTTTCGCAGGTTGGAGCTGGGCTGGCCCCGAGACACCCGTTTACGGTGACGATGCAGGTGCAGATCATCGCGAGAACGCTAATGCCCTGACTCCGAGCCCCTCACTCACAGCTTTCCATCCTTCATCTCCCCCACCCACCAGCCTCCGGCCGCCCCCTCCTGCCCCCGGCCGGCCCCTCCCCCGGCGCCCCCTCCGGCTGGTCCGAAGCCCCGCCGCCGCCACCCCCCGCCTCCTCCCGCCGTATGCCCCTGCCGCCCCCGCCACCACCCGCCCTGGTGACTCCCATCCCGCCACCACCACCCGGGTTCCTGGCCCACGCCGCTGCACAGCAACAGCAACAGCAGCAACAACAGCTACAACAACAACAACAACAGCAACCACCTGGGGGTATGGCAGGCCCGGTTGGGGGGATATTACCCATACCTGTGGGGGGGATGTCGATGTTACCACCCCAGCCGGTGGCTCCGCCCCCGGAGATTCCCGTGCCCCCGCTGCCTGAAGTGCCCGAGGGGTGCCCGCCCAACTTCGACCAGCTGGGCGCGGTGGTCTGTGCCTGTGCTTTCTTGTTTGTTCGCGTGCCTGTGTCTGTCCTTGTGTCAGGCCGTACCCAAGGGGTGCCCGCCCAACATCGACCAGCTGGGGGCGGTGGTCTGTACCGTGGGTGTGTGTGCGCGCGTGCCTGCTTGTGCTTGGGATGAATGGTGACCAGTGTGTGTGTGTGTGTGTGTTCTGGTTGTTGGTGTGCGGTTTGGGTCGCGTGGGAGATGGCCGACCTCGATTGCCGAATGGACTTTGGTGGGCGTATCATGACCCCCCCCCCCCCCACCCACCCATGGCCGACGGACTCCCGAACCGATATGTCTCTCGCACCCCCATTATGCCCTGGGGTTGGGTGGTATCGACACACAGGCGCTTCACTACGAGCAACTGGCGAAGCGGCTTTCGCTGCTCCACGAGGCCTCTTACAGGGTCCGCTCCGCTGCCCTTCGCATCTCGGGGAGGGGGTCATCGTCATCGTCTCGTCATCATATCTCCTAATCATGATTATTCTCATCATAATCTTTCGCATCAGCCTCAAGCAGCAGCATCCAGTCATCATCCAATCATCATCATCATCATCATCATCATCATCATCAATCATCATCAATCATCATCATCATCATCATCATCAATACAGTCATCATCATCATCATCATCATCATCATCATCATCATCATCATCAGTCATCATCATCATCCAGTCATCATCATCATCATCATCATCATCATCATCATCATCATCATCATCATCATCATCATCATCATCATCATCATCATCATCATCATCATCATCATCATCATCATCATCATCATCATCCAATCATCCAATCATCATCATCATCCAATCATCCAATCATCATCATCATCACCGGTCATCATCATCATCCGATCATCACCACCACCATCATCGCCACCACCACCATCGCCACCGCCACCATCATCGCCACCACCATCATCATCGCCACCACCACCACCACCACCATCATCATCATCATTATCATTATCATCATCGCCGCCACCACCACCATCAGCATCATCATCATCATCCACCACTCATCATCATCATCCAATCATCCAGTCCATCCTTTACCGTTGTTCCTCTGTGTCGGCAGGAGCTGCTCTGCATGAAGTCCGACCTTGTCCTTGGCCTGAGCGAGGTCTCCCGGTACGATGCCATCCTCACCCGTACCCAGGAGCAGCTCACCGAGCTGGGGCCCTTCTAAATAATACGTATTAAAACAAGTCAACCCAATCGGCGCTGCCATATCAGGAGCAGCTCACCGAGCGGGGTCTGACCTCTCTCCCTCTCTCTCCCTCTCCCTCCCCTTCTGATTAAATGCCGCGCGCCCAGTGTGGCGGATTGGGCTTGTGACAGGGGAGTTTTTTTCCGGTATATTCCAAGAGATTGGTTCAACAAAAAATCATGGAGGCGATTTTCGAGGTTTTGCTTCTTCCCCAAAGTTGCGCCGGCAAAGACTTCTTCTCCTCAGGGGGATACGCCCAATTCGTGCAAAAACAGCAAGAAGCCAATGATTCAAGATATTTCAGGGGGCCACAAGGTGCGCTTTGTTACCTTCTGTTCCTTTGCTGACACTCTTCTCCAGACTGGCATCGTGAGTGGCGATCGAAAAAAAGTACATACCACTTGGGGCGAGGGGCCGAACCAAGGCGCCGAGATGGTCGAGGAGTATGACCTTAGGAGCGATGACCTTTTGGTTCGGAAGTTCAGGAAACCCACTGCTCTTGGTCTGCGCTCAATCCCGTCATCCACATTCCTCATGTGGTTTTCAGGCGGGGATGGCGAGTGGGTCTATGAAATTGGGGAACCGATGCCTTCCAGGAGCAACACCGAGAGTATTGGCCTGATGGAACGATCCGGGGCGGTCTGACATTAATCCAGCTTCAAAGGGCTCATCTTTCCCTTCAGCCTGTCTTCTTCCGGCAAGATACAGTTGACTCGTTCCAATGGAGAGTGAGAAATCTCCCCTATCCCGCCGCTGTTTATCAGTTTGCCATCGATGGGCGCGAGGTGATCATTCGCACGACGAACAAGAAGTCTGCGCGTCTTTTCACTCTCTTGGCATGCTGGTTCGTTTCCATCATTCAGGTATTACAAACGTTTCCGAATCACCGATATGGACCGGTTTCAACTCCCCCTCCAAATTGAGGCTCTCTCCCACACCCACTCGAACAACACTTTGGTCGTGCGGGTCTGACCCTCTTCTTCCTTTCGCATCCTGACCCTGACACGCGCTCTGCAGTATCGAAAGCCGCCGCCCGTGATGGAGTTTGAACGCCGGGCGCGGGAGGAGCGCAGCAGGATGAAGATGGAGCACCCGCCACGTGATGGGGATGTCGATTGCAAACAGCAGTGACGTTTTTCTTTTGGTGCAAACTTTTTTGTTGCGGTTTCCCTCGCGATGGTGGGCAAGCAGAGATTCTTGTTTTATCATCGGAGAGCCAGCTCCTGTTCCCCGCAAGGAAAACCAGCCACCACTCAATCCGTCTCGTCCCCATCATCGTCCTCGTCCGCCGCGGGGGGTTGCGGGGCCTTTGGTGGCTTGATGAATATTCTGCTCAACGGACGTCTGCCAGCGGGTGGTGGGGTTGCGGCGGCGTCGGTCGAGTCGGTTTCGCTGGTCTCGGACTGGTCGCTGGCAAAGTCAGCGCCACGTGCAGGTGGTGGCGGGGGTGGCGGCGCTGGTGGCGGAGTCGACGTGCGACGCGCCCTTGTCCTCCGCTCCGGGAGCTCGGATGTGGGTGTGGGTGTGGGTGTGGGTGTTGGAGTGGGTGCTGGTGTGGGCGCCCGCCGCTTCCGGCCCCGGGTTGCACCCCCGCGAGAGCCTCTCCCCCGACCCCTTCCGCGCCCGCGTCGACTCGGCGTGGGCGTTGGCGCAGGGGTTTCGCTCTCGATATCGACGAAGGCCTCTGCAGCGGGAGAGGCCGAGGGAGCCCGAGAAGCCGGGGTCTCGTCGTCTTCCTCCTCTTCGGGCTCGGCGTCGTCATCGACGACTTCCTCGTCGTCGAGCATCTCGCGGACCTCAGCCGCCTCCTCTGCCTCCTCCTCCTTGTCGAGCATGTGGCGGGAGGAGCGGCCCGCCTGGGGCTGGTCGGCCTCGTCCTCGGAGACCAAGACAACGGACTCGGAGACGTCATCGGGCGGGGCACCGAAGCGGTCCGACCAGGCGGAGAGAAACACGGGCTGTGCGGGGGATGAGGAATTGGAATCGGATCGAAAGCACGGACCCAGAGAATCTGCAGATCGGTGCTGAGTGGGGGCGCCTGGTGAACGATGCGCAGCCCGTCGAAGCACCTCTTGACATCGCCAAAGAAACTCTCCCGGTTCTTGTAGAACAGGCGCGAGAGTCGGTCGCGGATCTTGGCGAGGCCAATGGGATGCTGCGATTGAAAGAGCGGATCGGACCACAACGAGAGAAGGTCAGAAGGCGAAGCTCATGAGGTGGGGAGGGGAGGGAGGAGGCGGGGAGGGGAGGAGAGGGGAGGGGTGGAGAGGGACCTTGGTGAAGTGATACAGCTCGGGGCAATCTTTCTTGAGAGGCATTTTCTGGAAAGACTGCGCAAGAACACGCGAGCCGTCTAAGAAAGAGGGCAAGAGGCGGGAGCAGGAAAAAGAAAGTCGGTCGGATTGATCGGGGATCGAGCTGGATGTTCGAGACCGACCTTTGTGCTCACTCAAGACGGTGAAAACGCTTTCCAACTCGGCGTGGAGGCGCTCGGCGTTCGCCTGGGGATCGGAATGAGGATCCACGAAGCTGGGGATCAAAAGACACAGACCAATTGTTGGGCGGCGTACTCCTTGGGGTCGATGCCATCCTCAATCAGCTAGGGGGAAGAGAATCGTTCACGGTGTGATGACCACCACCAAAGCGACCGGTGTGACGACCAGCCAGCCCTTCAACTGCCCAACTGCCCCACACATCCACATCCATATCCACATGCAAGCACGCATCGCTCGCACACAGCTACGACCCTGTACAGGTGCACAGCGCGTCTGTCACAAAAGACCTTTGTGAACTTGCGCTCGGAGAGGTGGTCGCTGTATTGGACAGTGGTATGTCTCCTGCGACGGCCCAGAGGGACTTCCTCCTGTTCCTCCGCGAAGGGCTTTTCGTTGTGAGCCAGCTTCCGGACCCACTCAGGAAGCTCGTTTTCGTCGGTCAACAGCCTACGGGAGAAAACGGATATAGAGAGGGAAGGTCGCATGATGCACTCATTGTGTGGAGCAAAGGGACTGATCGATCGGACAGGAAGGGTTTCAAATGACGCACAGCTGTGAAGGTGGAACGGACCGAGTCGGAGGTGGCCCCATGTTGCCTTTGGCGTGCCACTCGGCCAGTTCGCGCTGCGCGCGCTCGGCGTCGAGCCGCTCGAAGAGTACAAGCTCAGCAGGGCTGCGAGACATCATCTCGTTGATTTCGTGGTCGTCGGGCAGCTTGGTCTGGACGATGCTGGTCTTCTCGTGCAGCAGGTTGCGCTAGAGGGAATCAATGTGTCAGGGGTGGGGTGGGGGGGGGGGGGGGGGGGGGGGGGGGGGGAGGATGAATACGAGAAGCAGTGACAGTCATCGTGGGGGACTGCTTTCCATTTGCCGGCCAGACCAAGATCTCTCGCCGCTCGGCGGCATCGGAGGTGTCGTTGAACTTGCCCGCCTGGATGATCTTGGCGTCGATGTCCAGCTTGAAGGTGGCCCGTTCGTGGATTTTCTCCTCGATGGGCGAGACGGTTAGCAGGCGGAAGACACGCACCTGCGAGAAAACCAGTGAAGACACGCACAAGAGCGGGGCGTGGAAAGGACCTCGTTCTTCTGGCCGATACGGTGGGCACGATCCTGAGCTTGCAGGTCCTGGTGCGGGTTCCTGGAGAGAAAAAATGGGTTGTAAGCGACGCCCTGGCTTCCCTCGAGCTCTGACTGACCAATCGGAATCAAACAAGACAACAGTGTCAGCGGCCTGCAAGTTGAGGCCCAGGCCTCCGGCGCGTGTGCTGAGGAGGAAGATGAAGGGCTTTTCCTCCGCAAAGCGCCTCAGGACGTCGCCACGGTCCTGGAGGTGACGAGAGTGAGAACGCTCTTCTCCCTCACGCCGACTACCGACCTTGGTCTGCCCATCCATGCGCAAGTAGGTGAAGTTGCGCATCGCGAAATAGGACTCGAGAATGTCCATGGTGCGGGTCATTTGGCAGAAGATCAGCACACGGTGTGGCGTCTCGTGCAGTTTGCACAGCATCCGATCCAGCAATTCGACCTTGCCCGCGCATCTCCAGATCTGCGGAAAAAGACAGGGTGGTTCTTGCCTGGGTTGGATAGCCACGACTGTACACAGACCATGTCTCCTGAGGTCTCGTCCCAGTTATCCAGGAACAGATAGGGGTGGTTGCAAATTTTGCGCAGCTGCATGATCGTGTTCATCAGGCCCTTGGCGCTGCATTTGCCGGTCTTGGCGTCGACAGTCATGGCACCGTCTCGTTGGATGTGCTCATAGACAAGCAGCTGCCACTTGGAGAGTGGGCATCGGATGATGCGTTCCACCTTTTTGGGCAGTTCCAGCTCCACTTCGGACTTGAGGCGTCGCAGGAGGAAGGGTCGCAGGACCTGGACGAAGAAAGCGGCAAAAACGCGGTGGACAGAATATTGAAGGGTGAACAGAAGGGTGTGCGTGTGTGTGTGTGTGTGGGGGCGCTTGATGTCGAGGCAGTGAAGACAGACTTGATGAAGCCGGTTGATGATCAGGAGAGTTTCCTCCTCGGAGCAGTCGATTTTTTCACCTCCGTCCTTCTGGAACGGGGCGCTGAACCACTGTGAAAAAGCGAACGACAAGATGAACTCGTAAAAAGGTTGCCTGTCATGCGCAGACTTGCTCGAAGTCATCCACCGAGGAAAAGATGTTGGGCAGGAGGAAATTGAGAAGTGACCAAAGCTCAGGCAGGGAGTTCTGGGGAAGAGGGAAGAAACATGAGAAGTGTGAAGACAGGCTGTACTGGGAAGGCGGACGAACCTGGAGAGGGGTCCCGGTGAGGATGAGCCGATACTTGGAGGTGTAGTGGAGGGAGAGGATTGTGGAGAACTTGGACTGGGAGTTCTTCATGCGGTGGCCTTCATCGACGATGATGTACAGCCAACGAGGCTTGGAGAGGCTGGCCTTGTCCTTCATGATGGCCCTGAAAAGACAGATGAAAAGAGGAGAGGCGGCACACAGAGAGATATGAGGGCTGGCCACCATGGCACGGCGGACAGACTCGTAAGTGGTCAGACACACATCGGCTGTCATGCGTCCGGGCTGGAGTTTTTCCTTGTAGATCTGCTTGCGGACGTTCTTGGTGCCTCGGTAGATGACGACGCCAATATCGGGGGCCCAGTGCTTGAACTCGTTCTCCCAGTTGGAGATGGTGCTGCAATGTGGGAGAAGAACAGATAGAGAGGCACCAAAGTCAGATGGAACCGGGGGGATGTTGATGTTGGCGGTGGCAATGGCCACCATTGGGGCAAACAGACGCAAGAGGCACAATCACGAGGAAAGGGCCTTTCTTCTTCTTGGTCTCGATGATGTACGAGATCAAGGCGATCGTCTGGATGGTTTTCCCAAGGCCCATTTCGTCGGCCAAGATGCCATTCATGTTGTTGTTGTACAATGAAACCAACCACTGAAGGCCCGCCATCTGTGTGTGTGTGTGTGTGTGTGTGTGTGTGTGTGTGTGTGGGGGGGGGGGGGGGGGGGGGGGGGGGATGAGATGACTGAACGCTCTTCGATAGATAACGGCCAGACCTGATACTTCTTGAGTTCGCCACCTTTGAGGATGTCCGGCTGCTTGGTGATCTGCTCCTTGATGGTGTGGGCGATGGTGTAGTAGGTGGTCTTTGCTCGACGCAGAAGAAGCTCGCGCTCCGTCAGGCCAGCATCAGCTACAAAAAGTGAAGCATTTCTTCTCCATCCAGAAAAAGCAAACCTGAAGGCTTCTCTTCCTCCTCACTTTCCTCGACATCTTCGGCTTCCTCCGCCGGAGAAGGCCTAGAGGACGCGGGGGAGCGTGTTGGGTGTGCTGGACAATTACAGACTTCCCTGGGATGGCGGCAGAGCTCTGAGAGAGGGTTGCGGATGGTGGAAGAATGGCATCTGCAGAGGCGGCGGCAGCGGCAGCGGCGGCGATTGCAGTGGCCGGCAAGGCAGGAAGAGCATCTGCCGCACCCGGGGCGGCGCCAGGGGTAGCGCCAGGGGCTGACGAAGTCGCTGGAAGAAGCCACAAAAAAGGTTCACACCCGAGTGAAAAGTCACGGCACGAACAGACCACCCGACGGAGGGGGGGCGGCACCAGAGGCTGGGGTGGCACCGGGGGCTTGTGATGCTTCGGCTTCGTCGGCGGCTTTCTTTTTGCGGCTGCTGTGGGCGGCAAGCACCTGCGGAGAATAGGCGGGAGTGGGATGCGTGTAACCGTTGGGCATCACTTCGACAGACCCGCTTCTTGCGCGCCTTCTCCTTTTCCTTGGCGCGCGCTGCCTCGAGAGTGTCCTCCTTGCGCATCAGCTCGCGCTCACGCTTCAACCGAGGGTAATCAGGGTCACCCTGTGGGACACAAGCAAAAATTGAGGTCGTTTTCGATGATGCTGTGGTGACTCGACCTTGTGTTTTTCGTCTTCCAGGGCATCGTCATCCTCGACTTGGCCTCGTTCCTGGATGAGCAGCAGCATGAAGTTGAGAAAGTTGGAGAAGGCGCAGACGAGACCTTTTCTCTCTGCACGATCGCACCCAGCTTGAGGAAGAACATATCGGTCTGTTCGAGAAGCATCTTCAGGCGAGTGTTCTTGGTGCGTTCAATCAGGCGCCGATATTCATCCTCATTGTTTTCCTACAAGGGACACGTTGTGGAAGTGGTCGAAGAGGGAGGGAGTGAGAGAGTGAGAGGAAGAAGGAAGGGTATGGAAGGGGGGTGGGGAGGAGGAGGGAGGGAGGGAGGGAGGGAGGGAGGGAGGGAGGGAGGGAGGGAGGGAGGGAGGGAGGGAGGGAGGGAGGGAGGGAGGGAGGGAGGGAGGGAGGGAGGGAGGGAGGGAGGGAGGGAGGGAGGGAGGGAGGGAGGGAGGAGAGGCGAGAGAACAAACCTTGAGGGCCTTCAACCGAGCCTTCTTCTGTTTCTCCTGTGTCTTCGAGGCCCGCTTTTCGGCCGTGGAGAAGTACTGGAGAATCGCTTTGTTGATGAGCTTCCGTTTGCGGTCCTGCTCCTTGGCAATGGCCGTCAAATCGCGTTGACGGGCCTGAGAGACGCATGAACGGGGAAAAAAAAAACATCTGTCACGTGTCCTGCTCTGCCCCGCCCTGCCGCCTCCCCTCCATCCTCGACCCGCCTCTGCACTACACACACGGAAGCATCATCACGGACGAGAACGGCGTTGACAAACTCGAGGTGCACCGCTTGTTTTCGTCGTTCAGCGGAAATGTGTGCCTGCTGTTCCATCGCATCGTACTGCTGGGCAGCATCCCGCCCGACAGGCTGAACAGACCCAGAAGAGAGGATTGCGGTGAAGAAATGCGGGGGGAGGTCGAGGGGTTGATGGAGGGAGGCCGGGGGGGTGGGGGGGGGGGTGGGAGACCTTCCGTTCTTTCTTGTAGGTGGCTTCGTTCGACGGGAGGGGGGCCGCCAGGATTCGTCGCACCTCCTCCACCACGTTGTGCCGCACCTTTCGCTGGAGTTGCACAAGCTGTAACCAAAGCACGCACGCTCCGAATGAGAGGGGAAAAAAACAGAGAAGAAAAACAGACTTGAAATTGTTTCATTTCAATGGAAGCCTTCATTCGCTCATCGGGACCCATCGTGGGAAAAGATGCTGGTAGGCAATCGAAACTGTCAAGCAACACCGGACGCCGGCGCAGACCAGCCAATTGGTTGAACCGTCTCGACATCTTCTCGCACATTCTTCTGTCGCTGTCTTCAGCCAGAGTGCGGATGTCCACACCGGTTGGAAGGAATGGCTACACACGAGAATGCAAGAGCGCGGAACGGCTCAAAGAAGAGACCTTCCTGAAGAAGTTGCATGCATTGAAAACAGAAAGGGGAGGAATTTGTTGCTGTTGGCCAGCTGAAGAGGCGGAGACGGCCTGCTCCTTGAAGAATTGAGTTGGGGCCCCACGGGAGGCGAGAATGATGGGTTTTGGCATAAACATCCCACGAGCCAATGACATGGCTGCGTATGATTGCGCCTTGGTTTGGGCGATCTGTTCTTGCTGGAGGGTGGCGGGATCGGCAGAAGCGCGAGATGAATTGAGGGTGGAGAAGAGAAGTGGCTGCTGGTGTGCCAGCAAATCGAGAAGAGCCTGATAGCGCTGATCCTTGAGATCAAAGCCAGAGCTTTTTAAACGAAGAAGACTCTGGGAAGAGGAAGTGCGCGGAATACAATTCAGTGACTTGTAAAAAGACAAAAAGCAACCTGATACAACGAAAGTATTTCTGGACCGGAGAGCTGCTCCGGCGAAACGAAGGGGTTTTGCACCTCCATTCCCGGCCGTTGGAAGGATGAAAAACCGGCGAACGGAAGACCCTCGGTTCGATCGGCTCTATCGCCTGTGTGGTTTCAGGTCTTTTGGCCTTTTTTCCTTCTGTTTTGGGGCCTCATTTCCATATGTCTTTTTATCGGTTCTACCCTCTGAAGATTTGATGAGCCAACAGCGTCCTCGAGAGGATGCTTACGCTTATCTGCCGCCCCCGCCCCCACCCCCACCCCTCATCCCTCCAATACTCCCACAGCAAATTTCACCGCCACCTTTGCCTTCTGTACTTCCACAACACATTGCTCCGCCGGCCATCAACCCTCAGCATATCGACCCCTTTATGCTTCCTCCTCCTCCACCACCTCCACCACCATCCTTTGGCACCCCTTCTCCCCCAGCAATGTTTAACTCGCGACCCATACCGAAACCAGCCACATGTGCAGCGGCCGCCGCGCCCCCCATGCCGATGAATGTCGCATCTCCCTCACCCCCTCCCACCACCCCGACTCCCATCTGGCAGCAGCCCAGCGACCAGATGGTGTACATTGCCATTGGACCCTCGGCCAATTGTCGAATCGATTGTCTGCAGAATTTCTTTTCGTTTTTTCCCTGCTCACGCGCACATCCCCCCTGGTTAGTTATACCGTCCTACTACACCGTGGATGTGGCCTCGCGAGTGGTGATTCACAGTGTAACCAAGGCGGACCGGGATGACCACACATGGCAGCTCTGTCCCCACACACGACTACTGACCCAGGGCCTGGGGCCCGGTCTGCTCAACCCCCACGCCACAGCCGCAAATGCACCCCCCCCCCCCCCCCCCCCGGGCTTTCACATTCCCAAGCAGCCTGTGGTGGAGCGAACATCAAGCAGAGACGCACCGTCGCGATTCGAAGTTGTGTCATCTTTGCGAATCCGTTCGATTGCCACACGACTTGTGTTTCGAAGATGTTGTGCGGGTGTCCTCAATTATTCCATCGTCCTCTACGACCAAAGTCCCATTTTGCTCCGCCCCCCCCCCCCCCCCCCCCGAAATCAGCCCCAACGAAAGTGATGGAGCGCGCCATCGACCAGGTTGCCTCACTGCCCTACTTGCTCAACACGGCCTACTCGGCCAGCGGGCGGCAGCTCGATCGGATCATCCACGTCATCGTCAACAACCCGGTCCGTGCCGACGCATGTTCGCTGATGGTGATGATGACGACTCGATGATGGTGATGATGACTGATGGTGATGATGATGACTGGATGACTGGATGATGACTGGATGATGACTGGATGATGGTGATGATGACTGATGGTGATGATGATGACTGGATGATGACTGGATGACTGGATGATTGAATGATGATGACGATGGTGAGGTGGTGGTGATGGCGATGGTGAGGTGGTGGTGATGGCGATGATTGGATGATGATTGGATGATGATTGGATGATGATTGGATGATGATTGGATGATGATTGGATGATGATTGGATGATGATTGGATGATGATTGGATGATGATTGGATGATGATTGGATGATGATTGGATGATGATTGGATGATGATTGGATGATGATTGGATGATGATTGGATGATGATTGGATGATGATGATGATTTCACCCCCCACACACACACACACACTCATCTCCCCCCTCATCCTGCAGACGGCCCAGGTGGACGAGTGCTACTACAGCGCCCTGACCCTGGCCCGGAAGGACAGCTACACCCAGATTGCGGTGATGACCCCACGACCGGTGGTGACCCCGGGCCGGATGACCGCGCCCACCGACTGGGCCGAGCTGGCCGAGAAGATGGCCCGGGGGCTGCACCGATTCGCACGGGGTCTGTCCGCCTTGCGCCTTGAGTTGAGGGGACTTGGGAGCACGAACGGCAAAATTTCGCTCTCAAAAAAATCACCCGTCCGTCATGAATCTCACGAATATCATGAAGGCCCAGCTGGGGGCTGCAACCGATTCGCACACGGGGTCTGTCCGCCTTGAGTTGGGGGTATGTCGGAGCACGAACGCAGAATTTCGGCAAAAATTTGCGTAGGGGTGCAGCTGGGCCTGCAGGTATGTCATCCGTTGGCAGGAGTCCGCCCGAAGAAGCCCCCCGATTAGCACACAGCCCACATCCTCAGGGAGGGTCACATCCCTGCCGCAACGGACCGCGACAGAAGCAGAGATGATGTCTGGTGGGAAGGGAGGAAGAGCAAGGGCAGGGCAAGGGGCAGGGCAAGGGGCAAAGCGCGCAAATTTCTCTACACGGACCCCGCATCAAAATATATCTCCTAATAATGCCCCAATTTGCACGACGGGTTGTCTCTCTTCACCGCATCTGCATTTTCCAGCCTCTACATTCACCCATCGATCTCATGGTGTAGTTGGTTATCACGTGAGTTTAACACACTCAAGGTCCCCGGTTCGAATCCGGGTGAGATCATCTTTTTCTTTTTTTCCATTTTTTCTTCCAGATCCACAAACGGGGACCGTCGGGGTCCAGATCTACTGCGCGGACATGGTGTTTGCCTCGCTTTTACACGACGCCCTCACAAGCGGTCTGCCATCGCCACCACCCATTGCCAATCATCATCCTCATCATCTCGCCCTCCGCCCCCAGAGCCGTTTGCGTTCGCCTTTGGGCCGCTCGACCTGCGGTCCGCTCCTCCTCCCAGTCCCGTGGTGTGCACCCTCACCTCCTCCTCCTCCTCCTCCTCCTCCTCCTCCCCCCCACCCCACCCCCCACCTCCTCATGCCCCTGATCATCATCACCCCCCACTGTTGGGGTCATATCCACATGCCCCTGCCCCTCCCTGGTGGTCATATCCTCATGCCCCTGATCATCATCACCCCGGTCATATCCTCATGTTGTTTCTGGATGCTGCAGATTGCCCACGCCCGCCCTGCCGGCCCACCTCGACCTGGCCGTCCTGGTCCGTCCCCACACCCCAACCCCTCCCAACACACATACGCACAACACACATTCGTGATGGCTGCATCTTTGGACCTCGCTGCTCTCGTTTTGGTGGTGTTCCCGTGACTTCCTCTTCCCTCACTGGTTTGGCAAATCACAACACAAACAGCAAGCACTCCACCTCCCGAGTGATCAGTCCCTTTCGATGATTGCTCCACCTCTCCCGACAAGCCCGTCACCATGTCTCCTCCTCCTCCTCCTCCTCCTCCGCCGCCGCCGCCGCCTCCTCCTCCGCCTCCTCCTCCTCCTCCGCCTCCTCCTCCTCCTCCTCCTCCTCCTCCTCCTCCTCCTCCTCCTCCTCCTCCTCCTCCTCCTCCTCCTCCTCCTCCTCCTCCTCCTCCTCCTCCTCCTCCTCCTCCTCCTCCTCCACCACCACCCTCCCCCTCCTCCTCTTCCTCCCCGAATAGCGGGCAGCTGGTGTGATATCCGCCCCGCCCACACTCCCCGGCCTCAGTGCCACATCCTGGGGCGAGTACTTCGTCTACTCCAGCGCCCAGTCCGTGGCCTCCGATTCGTGTGGTGATTGGATGATGATGATGAGTGATAATTGGATGATGATGACTGGATGAGGGTGGTGATTGGGTGATTGGGTGTTTGGATGATGATGATTGTGTGATGATGATGATGATGATGAGATGATGATGATGAGATGATGATGAGATGATGATGAGATGATGATGATGATGATGATGATGATGATGATTGGATGATGATGATGATGATGATGATGATGATGATGATGATGATGATGATGATGATGATGATGATGATGATGATGATGATGATGATGATGATGATGATGAATGATGATGATGATGAATGAGGATGATGATGACTAGATGATGATGATTGGATGATTGGATGATTGGATGATTGGATGATTGGATGATTGGATGATTGGATGATTGGATGATGGATGATGATGATGGATGACGATGATTGGATGATGTGGCTGCTGTGGGGATGTCCGATTGGTCTCGGTGACTGCTGCGTATTTCGATTCTGATTCTTGTTTGCCCAAGTTTGCTCAGCTGTGTGTCATTTGAGACCCCTTGGTACTTTTGTGATCCCTCTCCCTTTTTCTGCTCACGCGCATACCCACACCACGCCGCCCCCGCCACCAGGTGCGACATTGTCAGTCGGCCCCAGGGGTTCCAGACCCCGCGCGGTTACCCGCTGGCCTTCGTCACGGCCTCCTCGCGGCTGAACATGGTGCCCCTGCTGCTGGTGCTCCTCTCGCCCCCCGTCTGTCCACAGACTGCCCCCCAGACTCACCATCATCAGACACAGACACATGGACACAGAAAATGGTGCCCCTGCTGCTGGTGCTCCTCTCGCCCCCCCGTCCGTCCACAGACTGCCCCCCATACTCACCATCATCAGACACAGACACATGGACACAGAAAATGGTGCCTGCTGCTGGTGCCCCCTCGGCAGCCGTCCGTGTCTGCCTGGCGCAATTCATCATCAGCATCATCCAATCGTCCAATCGTCCAACACAACACAAACAACTCCCCCACACACACACCTCCCCCTCCCAGCGTACCCGCCCAGGCCTGCCAGCGCCCAGCCCGGACGAGATCGACCCGTCCTTCGACCCGGACGAGGTGCTGGCTGCCATCCATACATACCGCCAGCAGGCCATTGAGAAGGAACAGCCCGGTTTCCACGGGACGGCTGCCGCCCTGCTGCCGGTGCTCATCTGTGGCCATATCACACCCGCCATGCAGCGGTCTGTGCTGAGGTGAATGGTGGTGATGGTGGTGATGATGGATGATGGATGATGGACTGGACGATGGATGATGGATGATGGATGATGATGTTGTTGATGTTGATGTTGATGATGTTGATGTTGATGTTGATGATTGGGGTGATGTTGATGATTGGGTGATGTTGATGATGGGAGATGGTGATGATGATGGGTGATGGGTGATGGGTGATGGGTGATGGGTGATGGGTGATGGGTGATGGGTGATGGGTGATGGGTGATGGGTGATGGGTGATGGGTGATGGGTGATGGGTGATGGGTGATGGTGATGGTGATGGTGGTGATGGTGATGATATGTGAACGCACGGGATGCGTGCGGATGTGGTCTATGCATTGGTGTGATTTGGGGAATGGTATGTGAGGTCATATATCGCACACCAGTCCCACCAGCAGCATCCCCACCACCATGATCTCCCTCTCCTCTCTCGGACTTCACACGCATCCTCACCACCATGATCTCCCTCTCCACTCTGTTTCAACACGGACCTCACACGCCTTCTCCCCGCTCCCTCCCGCCCATCTTCTCGTCACCCCAGACTCCTCCGTTCTCCCCGCGTGCCTGTGCCGCTCTGCCTGGAGGGGGACCCCCAGCCGAGCCCTGTCTTCTGTGTGCTCTGGGAGCGCGGCCTGGCCATGGCCCCAGACCACCGCAACCCGGCCCTACTCGTCTTCCACTGCCGACTGCGGTAGCCCCCGATATATGACCGGGGGGGATAGCGACACGATATTTTTGGTGTTCTTGTGGTGGTTCATGCAAGAAGCGGAGCCTCCCAGACCACCGCAGCCCGCCTCGTCTTCCACTGCCCGACTGCGGCGCTAGCCCGGGGGACACGACAATGGGGAAATCGATCGTCCTTGTGTGGTTCATGCAAAGACATGGCCCGGACCACTGCAACCCGCGCCTCCACTAGCTGACGCTCTCACATGACCCCAACAACCAAGAACCGAGATGACTGGGCAGGCGTAGAGAAGCATGGACCAACTCTCATCTTTTGCAAACTTGGATGTCAGAGGAACCTTCCTTTAAGGTTTTGCTTCAAACCAACTCTCACACTCCACTCCATCCTGAACCCCTTGCTGCGCGCCCAGCTTTGTAACGAGGAGTTGGCGGGGTGATTGACTTCCTGGAGTTGGGTCCGAGAACTCAGCCTTCCAGATTGGTGTTTTTTCATAGTCAGAGAACTGTTGCCTCCCGAAAACTGTGTGAGCCTCCTCGAGGCTGAGTCGAGGTCGATTCAAATGATGAAAAGCGTGTTGGCCCGGGTAATAGAATCAAAAGCCGGAGCGTTTCATCGCCCGACCTGCGCGGAGCCAATCTCCCACGAAACGCCCTCGAGGAGAGGTTGTGGTCGAATTTCTCTCGGATATGATAGAGCTTCCACCACATCTTTTGGGATTAGCGCCCTCCTTCTGTGCCGAGAGCCCCGCGGTGCCGTCGCAGTCCACGGCTGAAGTCACTCAACAAGGTCGGGGACTGCCCGCCCGTCTGCCACATCCACGATTTTCATACAGGAAGCATCTTTCCCAGAAACGGGGCATGGGCCAGGAGTGGAAACAGTCAGAGGGCACGCACTTCATCCGAAGCTGCATCACGACGACGACGACGACGACGAGGATGATGATGACGACGATGACGACGATGACGATGATGATGACGATGACGACGATGACGACGATGACGACGATGACGACGATGACGATGACGACGACGACGACAAGGGGGAAGTGGATCTCACCAAGTCTGCATTGCGCCTTCCTTGACGCGGGTGACTTCATCAGCACCCTCATCCGCATGCTTCCTTTTTCTGTCTTCCTGTCTGTCAGTGTGGGTGCCCATGCTCCTCTGGCTGTCCATCCATCTCCCGCGTCATCCTCACGCGGCACGAGTGCCATCGCCGTCCCGATCGAGACGGTCGGCGCCGTCACGGACACCCTCGGCGCCATCCCGTGTCGTCTGTCCCCTCAGACCCCTTCCTCCATCATCCCCACAAAACGCACGCCAGATACCCCCCCCCCCCCCCCCCCCGAGGCGGGCCAGACCCCCATCTACCTCCTGTGTGTGCAATACTATTCAATCACCTAAACAGCACGACATAATCGAACTGAGAAATAGACCTACCTCCTCCTCTCATCTTTGCTCTTTCTCAGGCTGGAGCTACGTGCCCCCCGACCCTGCGCCCGAGGGCTCCGCACACGACGCCTATCTCCCCGTGGTGCGCGAGTGGCTCGGTGGAATCAAGGCCCAGTTCGACAGATTCAGGATGGACAAACCAATCTGCACGGTCGAAATGGACCGCCGGGCAACACACGGGTTTCTCCCAGCGGACTGGGTCCGTTGTCGTTGTCCTTGTCTGCTGGTGCCTTTTGGGGTGGCGGCGAGCAGTTTGGATGGTTCTCCTTCTTCCATTCCTTCCTTCTTCTTTTTTTTGGGGGGGTGGGTGGGGGATGGGTGGGGGGTGGGCCTCACTAGCACTACCCCGGGTTGGATCACCTGACCGGATGCTCCGACGGGCACCTCGTGTTTTGGGGTGATTTCCCAGTTCTCCGTGTGGAGATCAACTCTGGCATAGCGAGGCGCGGTCTGTTGCATTTCTGTGTTGTCTTGTATGCCGTGGGGCTGACTGATGTTATTGGCTGGGTGATGACGATGATGTTGATGAACCTGTTGATGATCATGTTGATGATCATGTTGATGATCATGTTGATGATCATGTTGATGATCATGATGTTGATGCTGATGTTGATGCTGATGTTGAGGATCATGATGTTGATGTTGATGTTGATGTTGATGTTGATGCTGGGGCCATGCGGCATTGTATTTCATCTTCCCCATCTGTGGTTGGTGATGATGGCAGATTCATGCATTCGGTTGATGAAATACATGTTTGTGACGGCATTTGGGGTTTTCCTGCGGACGGCCGCACGTTCCGAGGCCGCCACACGGCCGCTTGTCTTTCATTCGCTCTACATCGACCCAAAGGTCTGTCCCGCCTACCTGTCACGGTGGGCCGTTATCCCGTCCTCGCCCGCTAGGTTCAAATTTTGTTTGCCAACAGCATCAAGCTTGTTGACGAAAGCGCCCACGAATCATCCGTGGAGTTTTCCATGACTCCCCTCTGGCACAGAAAAAAGGCATCCACCCAGGTCCGCGTCTGTATCTGTGCGCACCTCCGGGACGCCACAGTCCAGGGCCTCAGGGATCTTCATCGTCATCTTTGGTTCTTTCTCTTTGGTTTGTGGTGTTTCCGTCTCTGTGTGTCCCGAAGCGAATTCTTGTCCCGGCCAAGCTCGTCACCACGAAGATTCTGCCTGCCCTGGCCCGAATTGCGGACACCAACTTCGGCGAGACCCCGCTTGACCCGCCCGAACGGCTGGGCCTGCTGCCCGACGGGCTGCTCTTCAATGTGGATGAGCTCGCGCTCGCGGATGGGAACTTCAATGCGGATGAGCGTGCGACCGCGGACGGGAACTTCAAAGTGGATGAGCTTGCGACCGGGGATGGGAAACATCGGAAGCCGAAGTGGCTCCACGTGCCGCTCCATCCGGCTCGTGCCCGGCTGGGGGCCACAGAAGGTCCGGTTGGTTTTGGATGCGTGTGGTGTTTGGTATGTTCGATTCGGTGTCTCTTCGCCTGCGCCCTCGCAAAATACAACACGCAGTGTGTTTGATGATGGTGATGATGATGATGATGATGATGATGATGATGATGATGATGATGATGATGATGATGATGATGATGATGATGATGATGATGACTGGGTGATGATGATGATGATTGGATGATGATGATGATGATGATGATGATGATTGGATGATGATGATGATGATTGGATGATGATGAGAATGATAATGATGATGTTGTTGTTGTTGTTGTTGTTGTTGTTGTTGTTGTTGTTGTTGTTGTTGTTGTTGTTGTTGTTGTTGTTGTTGTTGTTGATGATGACTGGATGATGATGATGATGATGATGATGATGATGACTGGATGATGATGACGATGACTGGATGACGATGATGATGACTGGATGATGACTGGATGATGATGATGATGACTGGATGATGATGATGATGATTTGGAGAGAGAACATCCAAGTGTATTTGCAGCTTGTTTGTCTTTTGCTTAATTTCTGGCGAGCTCTCTTCCACTGATGCCCCATGTGCAGCTCGCGCCGTCGGTGCCCGCAGCCTCTTCTACAGGACCGATGACCGGTACTACGCCAAGTTGATGCCAAGCGACGCCTTCGACCGGGCATCGCGCTTCCTGCCGCGCGTCCTTGTTTTGCACAAGGTCTCTTGCGCGCAAGGTTTTTGTGCGTTTGTTCGTGTGGTTGCGGAGTGATGGGTGTGGGTATTGTGGGAGGGGATGGGGGGGAGGGGGGGGGGGGGGGGGGGGGGGGGGGGCTTGGAATGGTGATGGTGACGATGACTGGATGGTGTTCATCTTCTGGACCTCGGCCTTGCAACCTCCCGCCCGCACCGTCACTCCTCTGGTCCCCGCCATCCGACAATCCTGCCCCATCTCTTCTTCCTCTCTGTTTTATTTTCCCCCAGCCTTGCTGTTTGACACAGACACACGCAACACACCTCACTCTTGCGGTGCAGTGGAATCTGTTCGATGCCGAATTTGTCCTGGTCCGGATGCCCAACTACGGCACAAGCCTGTGGAAGGCGCGGCCCCCTCCCGAGAATCTCCGCGCCACGGCACTCGCAGTGGTCCGATGCGTCCTCGAGCTGGCCACAGCCGGCCTGGCGCATAACGACGTTCGCCTGCCCAACCTGGTGGTTACAGGCCATGTTGGCCCCCCAGATGACCCCCGAGCAGCAGCAGCAGCAACAGTACGACACCCAACAGCAGGCAGTCGCCCAGCAGCCAACAAGGCCAACACGATCGCCGTGCGACTCGTTGACTTTGATCGATGCTGGGCCTTCAACAAGCGTCTTCCCCTCTCCTGCCGAGGGATCTCGTGTCTTGATCAACCAGCGCAGGTCTTCACGTCTGCTGCTTGCGTCCCACACATCCCCGTCGTAGATCAAAACATGTGCCCGGTTGGCCCTCCATCAGACAGCCGTCTGTGTCTTGATCCTCGCCGGCGTCAGTGCGTTTCCACTGGTTTCCGACGGCTATCAGTTCACCGAGGAATACTTCCAGAAGCACCCGCCTGCCCCCCAGGTCGCCGACATTGTGCGGGCGCTGGTGCCTCGTGGCTACAATCAGCTCCCCCCCGATGCGGCACTGAAGAAGTTGCGGCAGGTGGCTGGCCTGCCTCTAACGGGCTGACTCACTGCCCCCCCCCCACTGCCATTCATCCTCCGTGCGGATCACCCGGCCTCCCCGCCCGATTCGCATGTGCGCTTCCGAAAGTGCCTCTCCTCCTTTGCATCAATACACACAGCAGGCCAACAAGCGGCGATGATACGAGTGCGCGTTTTGTGTCACCTGAGACAAAGTCGGGGCAAGCAGACCAGCAGGGAGGTGAAGGCACCCCCGGAGCTCATTCTCTGCCTCCTGAGGCAGAGTCAGTCGAAGCGCCTGCGTGTCATGTGAGTAAAACACCCACGAAATCGTTCAAACCCCGCCGGCCCCGTCCCATTTCTCCACATTCCTGAACGACAGTAAAACCATCCGACCCGGGGCGGAGGGGGGGGGGGGGGGGGGGGGGGGGGGGGGGGGGGGGGGGGGATTGTCTGTGTGGGGAGGGGGACTGTGAGGGTATGGAGGACCCGCCAAGTCGAAGCTGAGCATGCTCGCCACCGGGCGGGGCTGCCACGGGGGAGGCATCTGGGTCGGGCTGAGCAGCTTGACCAGGGCGTTCCACAAGAACTCCACGTTCGACTGGCTGGAAGGTGGGTGGTGGGGCGAGTATAAGAGATTTTAGCAAATGCACTCTGACTCTGTGATCCGCTTTAGAACCGGAAAAAATTGTTTCCGTTGTTTCCGTTTAAAGATTTGTCAGAATGTGAGATTCCAAATCTCTCACTAACCAGTTTGAGATGGGTTGGAAAGAAATGGGGCTAAACTGTGAAAAACTCTCGATAATCTAACCTCCAATGTTGCACTAACACGACTGGTTGGGGAGTTCTTCGCGCACAAAACCAGCGGAGTGGAAAGCGAGTGGGTGAAATGATCGATGTATTCTACCCGCAAACATCGTTCCCCCGGTCAATTTAGGCATTTGTTGCGCCGGGTTCATTCGATCTTCGAATGTCCGATCAATGGTCTGCGGGTGACTTGTGGCTGTGCTGTTTTTTTGAGACGCGCCAATCTCGTGCCAACCATTTCCGATTGATTGCGAACGACTGTTGTGTAATTCGACGAATTTGTCCCTTTTCTTGAAATGAATCCTCTTCTTTGTATCGTTCTCCTCTTCCCTCTCTTTCTTTCTTTCTTTCCTCCCTCACCCCTTTCATCGGTCTTCTCCGGCAATTGCCCATTGTCCCCGGGCCAACACGTTTTCCCGGGTCAAAAGCAAAACTGGAGAGAAAGAAAAGAAAAAAACATTTCCTCACGTTTTTTTTTTTTTTCGAGCATCGCTTGAATCCACATCTGAACATTGCTCATTCATTTTTTCCCCCCTTTCTCAACCAGTCCAACGCCGCCCGATCCGGAACATTCAGGAATTATGTTCAACAAGGCATATCAATACCAAGTTTTACAAGGTGCAATTACTCTAAAACTGAAGCCCGTGTTTGGAGAACACTATCGACACTTCTCCAAGACCGGTGCACAGTACCAGATCCTTGGTATGGGTGCTTTTGGAGTGACTTTCCTCTGTCAGGACACGTGCGATCCGACGAGACGCACCCTGGTTGTCAAAGTCATGAAACTCGAAGACGCAACTCGGCAACTGAGGTTACGAGAGGCGTACTTCCTTGCGCGCTTGAACAACGAACACATCCTCTCCTTGGTCGAGCCGCCTTTCGAAGACAGCCTGGAGGAGGGCGGACCCGCTTGCATATGCTTCGTCACCCCAGAGTGCGATGGGGGTGATCTGGATCGCGTGATCAGGGATCCAACCACCACCCCCGAGTTCCGCTTCCGAATCATGCGTTCGCTGGTGTCCATCTTGCGTGACCTGCACGGGCAGCCCATCCGCGATTCCCCCTACCCTGTCTTGCACAACGATATCAAGCCGGCCAATGTCCTGTTTCTGACGAATCCAAAGACGGGCGCCCGTGAGATCCTGCTGGCCGACTTGGGCTTCGCCTGCCTATATACCGGCTTGTCCACCAGAATGATCGCAGGGACACCGGGCTTCATGGCGCCCGAGCTGTCCGCGGGCAGCTGCAACACCCCGGCAACAGACGTCTATGCGATGGGCTGCTTGCTGTGGTGCCTCTACACTGGGACAGACTCGTACCACTATGTGGATGTGGGGCGGTTCCGCGAGCCGAAAGAGCTCTTGGAGGCCCTCGCCGCCGAGCTCCCCAAGGAGACGCTGGAGGTGCTGGCTGAGATGTGCAACCACGACCCAACCAAGCGGCCCACCATCGAAGCAGTCGACCAGGCCCTCGAGGCAACGGAGATGCCAGTTGGCGAGGCGCTTGGACTGAATCTGCCCCAGGAGGCCGAGAATGAGCTCCGGCGCTGCCTTGGCCTTCCTGATGGTCTGCTTGCCCCGACTTTGACTCTGATGGCACAAAACGCGCACTCGTGTCAAAGCCATCTCTGAAAGATCAAGCAGGACCAGCAAATGGGTACATCATCTCACCCTCCCCGCACTTCCGCACACCTTCCACTCTACTCCACACCTTCAGGCAAGCCCTTCGTCCTGGACCAACTCATGGGCTGGTACTCAAGGCTGCAGGCGACAGCAACCAGCATGCCTGTCTTCCCGGCCCATGCGCTTGTTGGCCTGCTGCAGTGCCCTGAAGTGACCGACCACCGTCGTGTGGAGTATCACGTGGAGCATCATGTGGAGATCCTCCGGACCCTGGCCGCACTGACCGACGACACCGATTCCAGCAGGGCAGCCTCGACCTCGGCAGCACGGACCGCCCTGGCCAGGGGCGGGGTGGTTGCCCCACTGGTTCAGCAACTCACAGACCACCCGGCCCTGACCCCCATCCTGCGTGCTCAGAGTGAGCAGGCTCTGTTTGGCGTCCCCCTGAGCTCCCCGGGTTCTGGTTCCGAGAGCTCCTCGCGTTCTGGTTCCGAGAGCTCCCCGGGTTCTGGTTCCGAGAGCCTCAAGAGGGTGCATCACGCCGGGGTGTCAGCCCCCCAGATCGAACCCCTCAACAGCCACACCGCCCATGTCACCAGCCTGACTCCACTTCTCGCCGTCATTTGCAACCTGACTCAAGAGAAGTCAATCGCTGACGCCTTTGGGGCCACCGAGGTCTTCGCTCCGCTGGTGCTGTTGCTCAGGGCCAACCCTGCCCTGGCCGACTCCCACCCCTACATTGCCGTGCTGGTCCTGCAGACCATCCGCAATCTGGCCCGCCCGTCCACTCAGAACCGCAGCCGCTTCCACAGCGAAGAAGTGGTCGCCCAGCTGGTCGCGATGCTCAAGCGCCCAGCGAACAGCCACGAAGTGACCATGCAGCTTCTGTGGGCCCTTGGGAACCTGGTCACGGGCAGCCCTGAGAACGGGGTGGCCTTCTGCCGGGCGGGGGCGATCGAGCCATTGGAGAAGCTCTTCGAGACCCATCCAGACCTGTACAACGAGCACCCGTACCTCTTGCAGAACCTCCGGCACGATGGTCTGTTCGACTCGCGTTTGCGGTCATCATCCAATCATCATCCATCATCCAATCATCATCCATCATCCACATCATCCATCCAAACATCATCAATCATCATCCAATCATCATCAGCATCAGCATCATCATCATCATCAGCATCAGCATCATCATCCTCATCATTCCCCAGTCATCATCCAGTCATCATCATCACCGCATCTGACATCTCGGTTGTTGATCCTTCCGTCTTGACCGCCGCAAAGCGGCCGAAGCGGAGGCACGCCGTAAGGCAGCCGAGGAGGAGGCCCGCCGCAAGGCAGCCGAGGAGGAGGCCCGCCGCAAGGCAGCCGAGGAGGAGGCCCGCCGCAAGGCAGCCGAGGAGGAGGCCCGCCGCAAGGCAGCCGAGGAGGAGGCCCGCCGCAAGGCAGCCGAGGAGGAGGCCCGCCGCAAGGCAGCCGAGGAGGAGGCCCGCCGCAAAGCCTCCGAAGCGGAGGCCCGCCGCAAGGCAGCCGAGGAGGAGGCACGCCGTAAGGCCGAGGAGGAGGCCCGCCGCAAGGCAGCCGAGGAGGAGGCACGCCGTAAGGCCGAGGAGGAGGCCCGCCACAAGGCAGCCGAGGAGGAGGCCCGCCGTAAGGCCGAGGAGGAGGCCCGCCACAAGGCAGCCGAGGAGGAGGCCCGCCGTAAGGCCGAGGAGGAGGCCCGCCGCAAGGCCGAAGTGGAGAAGGCCGCTGCAGAAGAGGAGGCCCGACGCAAGGCGGCGGCGACAGCGGAAGCGGAAGCGCAGGTCCGGATGATGCTCCATCGCTCCATCGCTCTATGCCGACCCAGGTGGGCCGTCGCCCCCTCCCCTCCCCTCCCCCCTCCCTCTCACTGTCACCCACAAACACACTCTCTTTCCACCCTCCCCCCGCCGTCGCTGCGTTTGTGGTGTACGCGTTGGGGTAGGGGCTGCGCCCGGCTCAGGTGGCTGCACCCCATCCGCTCGCTGCGGCCGCGGCCGCTGCGGCCCAAGCCCGCGAACGGCGCAGATCAGCCGTTCCGGCCCCCCTTGAGAAAGGCGTTCCAACTGCGGTCGTCCCGACAGCCCCAGCCCCTGAGAAATCGACAGCCCCAGCCCCTGAGAAATCGACAGCCCCAGCCCCAGCCTCTGAGAAATCGACAGCCCCAGCCCCTGAGAAACCGACAGCCCCAGCCCCTGAGAAACCGACAGCCCCAGCCCCTGAGAAACCGACAGCCCCAGCCCCTGAGAAACCGACAGCCCCAGCCCCTGAGAAACCGACAGCCCCCGGCCGCCCGCCACCCCCCCGCCGCAGGCACCTCCCAGCGGCAGCCTCTCCTGGACCCACTGTTGGACTCGCTCCTGCTCCCGCTCCCGCTCCCGCCGCTGCACCCGCCGCTGCACCCGCCGCTCCTGCACCCGCTCCTGCACCCGCACCCGCCGCTGCACCCGCTCCTGCACCCGCTCCTGCGCCTGCACCCGCTCCTGCACCCGCTCCAGCACCCGCCGCTGCTGGACCCGCCGCTGCACCCGCTCATGCACCCGCCGATCCTGCACCCGCTGCTGGACCCGCCGCTGGACCAGGGCGCGCTGTCTGTCATCATGTTCTGAGGGTTGGCGATTGATGATCATCATCCTCCCTCCCCTCCCTCCCTCCCTCCCTCCCCCCCACACACACACACATACGCACGCACGCACGCACACGCACGCACGCACGCACACGCACACACACACAGCGACCTCTGCAGGCGTTCTTCGATTGATTCATCATCGGGCTCTCTCCCCCACACACACCCTGCGCCCTTCAATTGTGACCTGGACGTACGTGGCAGGTGTATTTCCTTCCGCCCGCCCGTGCTGCCAGTTGTTGTTGTTGTTGTTGTTGTTGTTGTTGTTGTTGTTGTTGTTGTTGTTGTTGTTGTTGTTGTTGTTGTTGTTGTTGTTGTTGTTGTTGTTGTTGTTGTTGTTGTTGTTTGTTGTTGCCCGTCGGCGAAAATGTGGAGTGTGCCGTTTGTGTTAGAGTGGCACGTAAACAGCTTCTTTCTCCACTTTTCTTTCGTCTTCAGTTTCCCCATGGGCGGAGAACGAACAGCCCAACTCGGGTTGTCCGGGGATGCTGCGCCCCCCGGTTAACAAAACCCAATGATTTTCTTTTTCCACTGTTCTTTCTTCTTCTTTGTCGCTGCCCAACTCCTTGTGCGCGAACGCAACGACAAAAAAGAGTCTTTTTTTCGTTCTCCCTTTCGTTTTTCGCTCTTCTCCACTTCTTCCTCCTTTTTTACAAACGATCGTGCCACTCTGTTTGTGTTTGAGTGGCACTTTCTCCACTTTTCGTCTTCGTTTTCTCCGCCCAAGAACGAACGAACGGCCCACCCAACTCGCATGCAAAAAACTCAACGACAAAACAGTGTCGTTCCTTCTCCTTCTCCACTTCTTCCTCCTTTTTTGACAACGATCGTGCCCTTCTGTGTTTTCTGTCTCTTTTCGTTCTGCGCGTATTCGTGTTCCCTCTCGGATGAATCCCCCACTCCCTCTCCCCCTCACAGAATAACGCCCAACAAACAATGTTTCACCCGTTTCGGGTTGATCATCATCACAACGGAATGAAAAAGACGAGACAAAGACGGAATGGAATCATCATCCCCCAGCCGGGAGGGCAGGGGACGGGTCTGCACCCCCACCAGGAAGCGACAACAAGCAACGAGGCATGACCCCAAAAAACGAGGCAGGGTCTCACTTCCCCGCAGCAGCGCGAAACGACGCATTTTGCAAGTGAGAAAAGGGGAAAAAAAGAAGGGATGGAGAGGTTGATGATGCGCGGATGATGCGCGTGATGATGATGATGATGGTGATGATGATGATGATGATGATGATGATGATGATGATGATGATGATGATGATGATGATGATGATGATGATGATGATGATGATGATGATGATGATGATGATGATGATGATGAGGATGATGATGATGATGATGATGATGATGATGATGATGATGATGATGATGATGATGATGATGGATGATGATGGATGATGATGGATGATGATGGATGATGATGGATGATGATGGATGATGATGGATGATGATGATGATGAATGATGAAGAAGAAGAATACGGACTGAAACGAGATGAAAAAGAAAAAACGGCGGAACATTGGCCAACCCACGCCAGATGAAAACCCCAAGCGTGATGTCGAAAGAAAAATCAACGAAGCCACGAGCACACAGACACAGCAAACGTCCATTCCAAAAGGAATAACAACGAGTCAAAAGTCAATGCAGCCCACACAACGAAGACCGAGTAAGACACGCAGACGACACAGAAGACACACAGAAAGACGCACAGAAAGACGCACAGAAGACACACAGAAAGACGCACAGAAAGACACAGAAGACACAGAAAGACACACAGAAGACACAGAAGACAAACAGAAAGACGCACAGAAAGACACACAGAAGACACACAGAAAGACGCACAGAAAGACACAGAAGACACACAGAAAGACACACAGAAGACACAGAAGACACACAGAAAGACGCACAGAAAGACACAGAAGACACACAGAAAGACACACAGAAGACACAGAAGACACACAGAAAGACACACAGAAGACACAGAAGACACAGAAAGACGCACAGAAAGACACAGAAGACACACAGAAAGACGCACAGAAAGACACAGAAGACACACAGAAAGACGCACAGAAGACACAGAAGACACACAGAAAGACGCACAGAAAGACACAGAAGACACACAGAAAGACACACAGAAGACACAGAAGACAGAAAGACGCACAGAAAGACACAGAAGACACACAGAAAGACACAGAAAGACACACAGAAGACACACAGAAAGACGCACAGAAGACACAGAAGACACACAGAAAGACGCACAGAAAGACACAGAAGACACACAGAAAGACACACAGAAGACACAGAAGACACAGACAGACGCACAGAAAGACACAGAAGACACACACGACATCCAGCACGGCGGAAGACGCACAGAAGACACACACAGAAAGACACAGCGTCAAAAGTTGAGGAGAAGGATGGATGATGATGATGATGATGATGATGTTGATGATGATGTTGATGTTGATGTTGATGGTGGTGATGGTGATGATGAATGAAGAAAAACACTGTGGGGAAAGGCATTTACAGTTCTCGGCCGGGGTGGGGGTGGACCAGAGATAATTTCAAACGTGAAATGACGGGATTGGTGTAGCAGTGGCTGTGTGTGGGTGGGGTTGCACCATAACATGTGGAGAGGAGGGTTGGGGGGAAGAGGCTCGCAGTCAGGGCGATTGTGAAAGCCCCAGGATGGGGAGGGGATGCTCATAGCCTGGGGTTGCGGTGGGCGCCCAGGGTGGGAGGGCCATCGCCCAACTAGATGTCCCGGTGGACCTGGAGTGGTGTGATGTGTGTGTGTGTGTGTGTGTGGGGGGGGATGGAGGGGATGGAGGGGGGGGAGTGGAGAGGAGGAATGGGGGAAGGGAGTGGGAGGCAACACATGTGGACTGGTGGCGGAAGGGGAGGGGGGGACGGGGGGACGGGTGGTGGGCACGGATGGGACGGGAAGGATGGTGGTGGTGATGACCCGCGGCGCAGCCTGGGCGGACGATGACTGCTGCTGGGCTGACGATGACCTGCTGGCTGCTGCTGCGCTGCTACCAATGTGTGTGGTGATTGATGCGATCGCACCATCAATGCAGATGACTGATTTGATGATGATGATGCTGATGGGATGATGATGATGATTGGATGATGATTGGATGATTGGATGATGATGATGATTACGTGATGATGATGATTGGATGATGATTGGATGATGATGATGATGATTGGATGATGCTGATGATGATGATTGGATGATGCTGATGATGCTGATGATGATGATGATGATTGGGATGATGATGATGATTGGGATGATGATGATTGGATGATGATGATGATTGGATGATGATGATGATTGGATGATGATGATTGGATGATGATGATGATGATGATGATGATGATGATGATGATGATGATGATGATGATGATGATGATGATGATGATGATGATGATGATGATGATGATGATGATGATGATGATGAGTGGCGGATGACGATTGGATGATGATGATGAGTGGTGGATGACGATTGGATGGTGGTGATGATGGTGATGATGATTGGGATGATGATGATGATGATGATGGTGGTGGTGGTGGTGGCGGCGGCGGCGGCGGCGGTGGCGGTGGCAGTGAGGATGATGGTGGTGATGTCAGCGAGGTGGTACACATCAAAGCATCCAGACACATTGTCAGTACGGACCTTCCCCCGAGCAGCTCAGCCAGCGGGGCGCCTCCCGGGCCGCTCCCTCCAGGGGCGGACCCCCGGGGCGGGGTGACCCCAGGCTGGGAGGCGTGGCGGGCCAGGGGGCCGTCGGAGGCCGAGGAGGAGGTGGGCGCGGAGCGGATGGGACGGCCATGGGTTGGCTGTGTGTGGGGGTGGAGGACGGCGGAGAGTCGGGCGGTCAGCGCGGGAGAGACGGGGCGAAGTGGCGAGCCCAAGGCGCGTTTGTTGAAGCGGGAAGGGAAGGACACCGATGATCCATCACACGACAGACACAGAGACACAGAGACACAGAGACACAGAGACACAGAGACACAGAGACACAGAGACACAGACACAGACACACACAGACACACAGACACACAGACACACAGACACAGACACAGACACAGACACAGACACAGACACACAGAGACACAGACACAGACACAGACACAGACACAGACACAGACACAGACACAGACACAGACACAGACACAGACACAGACACAGACACACAGACACAGACACAGACACACAGACACACAGACACAGACACAGACACAGACACAGACACAGACACAGACACACAGACACACAGACACAGACACAGAGACACAGACACACAGACACAGACAAGAAACAGAGACACAGACACAGAGACACAGACACAGAGACACAGAGACACAGAGACACAGAGACACAGACACCTGCGCTCTTCTCCGCACAGACACACGGCCAACACGCATCAGTTTGGCTAACGCACGCACATCGCCCCCCCAACCAGCAGGAGTCTCACACTGCCCAAGCCAGGACAAGCAACGCGTGGGACTCGGGGCCAAGGCCAAGGGTGCCAAGGGTGGCAAGGGCTGGTGGCATGGGGGGGCAGGGGCACAGACGGCTCGGCCGTATGAGCTCATCCGGGATGGCGACTCGAGGGCGGAGCGAGACGGGGGTTGCACCCTGCAAGTGGCGGTCGGTGGGGGGTGGAGGGTGAGGGTGATGGGTGAGGGGTGAGGGTGGGGGTGGGGGTGGGGGCGAGGGCGAGGGTGATGGGCTGGAGGAGCGACCCGGACCAGCCCCCAGCCCAGGCAGCCCCACCACGGGCAGAGACACACAGCCAGCCCACCAGCCCACCAGCACCACCAGCACCCTGCCAGCCTGCCAGCCCACCAGCCCCGCCAAGCCTCGCCCACCCCATATCTGTGCCCCACAACCACGCGAGCAAGCGGACCGTTGCGGGGAGTCGGTCACTGCCGGTGCGGCTGGGCCTGGTGAGGTCTCAGCCGGCCCGGCAAGCCCGCCCTCCGGCAACTGGACCCATCCCTCGGGCGTCGCCCCCGTCCCGTCCGTCATGGCCGAACCCGGCTGTTGGCTGTACTGCATCTGCATCTGCACCTGCTGCTGGATGGCCTGCATGACCTGCTGCTGCTGCAGCCGGTCAGGAAGCGGCGTGGCGCCGCCCGGCTGTTGCGGCTGCTGCTGCTGGCGGGACTGGGGCGTGCCCACTGTAGAGGGAAGGGTTGAGAATTTTGTCGTGAGGTGTTGGGAATTGGCCGGACTCGGGGGGGAGGAGCAGGGGGTCTGAGGAAAACTATCGCACGGCCACTTGGTCTAGGGGCATGATTCTTGCTTAGGGTGCAAGAGGTCGCGAGTTCGATTCTCGCAGTGGCCCACATTTTATCTCCGTTGTGCTGCCAAGCCGCAGACCATGTTGTTGTTGCTGCTGGCTGCCTCCTCCTGGGGTTCTGCGCACGCAGCAGCAACACCGTCATCGGAGCCCGAAAGCAAGGAAAGGAGACGAAATGTGAAACCCCTGCCCAAGAGCCACTGCCCCGTCATCCGGTGCTGCTGGAGAGAAGCCAGCAGGACAGACCCGTGCGCGGCCGGGCTGGCAGAGCGTCCCCGGTAGACCTTGCCGTCCTTGCCCACCACATCGTGCACAAGGTCTGAGGGGGCAGGTGGCGGGGGGGCGGCGGCAGGCTGGTCCACCAAGGGCCCGAGATAAGCCGAGCGGCTGTGTGTGGAGGAGAGAAAAATGAACCTAAAATGAATGCGTCGGCCGGGAATTGAACCCGGGTCACCACGATGGCAACGTGATATTCTACCACTAGACCACCGACGCGAGATGGATGATTACCCATCCGGTCCCCGTTGCACACAGATGATGATGTTTTGGATGATGACGATGACTGGCAGCACGACGTGGTGGAAAGAGATCGCAAGTGGAAAGAGATCGTGCGGCAAGTCTTATGGCCAAGTTCGCATTCAACACAAGTGCTGAACAAGATCTCCCACAAGACCACCGACGTGCGGCTGCGTGCTCTGTCCGAAGAGCTTGTGTTCCGTGTTCATCAAGATGACTGACTGTATGGCCCCACGGATGCGAGGGCCGCGGATGGCGGCAAGCAATGATCGGACACTCCATGTCGGAAGAAAAAAAACGAGAAACACGCCCCCTCTCCGGAATAGGGAGGGGGCATGCCAGCCCTGTAAGGGCTGTATCACAGTGAAGAAAATCTGGTGCGGCAAAAAATTGACCGCAAAGAATGCCTGAACAGGAGCCAGGCGGGCCTGATGAACGAGCGGCCAAACCGAAAAATTATGGGAGCTGTCTCGGATCAATAATGGGACAACAACAACAACAGCAGCAGCAGGCAGCAGGCAGCAGGCAGCAGGCAGCAGGCAGCAGGCAGCACAACACCATCATCCAATCATCAACTCAATGTCACACCGCTCAGCCAACACCCAACATCATCATCCAGATCATCATCATCCCATCCAATCATCCTCATCATCAACATCATCAACATCATCAACATCCATCAACATCATCAGCATCATCAGCATCATCATCCCCAATCAACATCATCAACATCATCAACATCATCAACATCCAGTCATCAGCATCCAGTCATCATCATCATCCAATCATCCAATCATCATCAACCATCATCCAATCATCATCAACATCGGGTGTCGATCGGCTCATCGCACGGACAATCGCTTCTCGGTGCGGCGGTAGGAGCGATCGAGCAGGAAGTTGGGCGAGCGGAGGAAGTTCTGCGGGTTGTTGGATCCCGGCATGGCCGCTGCGTGGTGGCACGGGGGAGGGGAGGAGGTGTGTGTGTGTGTGTGTGTGTGGAGTAAAGAGGGAAAGAAGTGTGTGTGACAGAGCGGGGTGGGGACAGGGAGTATGAGGATTGGCTGCTCCCCCTGTGCTGTCCCACCCTTTGGTGGCAATCCCCGTGGGTGGCCACCCCGCGAGACCCTTGGTTGCTCCACCCCCTTGGTTGCATCCCCCTGAGTGGCTATCCCCCCTGAGTGATTATCCCTGTGTGCTTTTCCCCCCCGAGTGGCTCCCCCCAGTGATTGACAAAGGGACTGATCATTCGGACAGGAAAGGGTCGCGGCTCAGGCACCTTGGGCCGCCGGTGATGCAACACGATCGATATGTCGAGACTCAAACAGAGACACACAGGGAAAACGAGTGGGGATCGAATTGGCAACAAAAAGAGCCGACTCCCCCCAGACTGACACACAGCCTTCTGTCTGGGCTGGAGAAGGGAGGCAAAGCGACACGAAATGTTCGAACAATCGACAACTGTATCAAAAGTGTCATGAACAAGAAAGAAGATCCCTTCTCCTTTTCAATCCCCTTCGGTTGTCTCCCAAGCTCAAGTTTTCGAAAAATATGAGAATATCCCCACCACAAGTTGGAAGCCGCCCATAGACTGTGAACAAGCTTCCATAGGTATACAGAGGGTGTTGTCTCTGCGCCCCATTCTAGTGCATATTCACTCGGGACATCCGCCTTAAGGCGGAGTGTTAAAGTGTACGCGGCTGGTAGGGGCAATATCGAACAGCAAGCCACCCGCTGCGGCCGGGTGGTGGTTAGGAGACGTCAGGCGGAAAGTTATGGGATGCGAAAAAAAAATAGACGAAGGGATGTGGAAAATCGGTTGCATCGGTTCTTTTTTCTGAAGGGGACGGACCGAGGTAGGAGGGAATCCAGTTGGGGTCGACGGGCAATGGCCGGTTGCACACCAGGCAGCGCTCTGTGTGGGGTGAGGGTTGGGTATTATCATCATTCAATCATCCAGCCATCAACATCATCATTACATCATCACCAACATCAACACCAACACCAACACCAACACCAACACCAACATCATCATCATCACCCAATCGTCATCACCACCCAATCATCCAGTCGTCATCACCATCACCAACATCATCCAATCATCATCATCCAACATTACCCCGCAACGGACCATGGGTGGCGGCTGCATACTCCATGTGCTGCTGTGTCTCCTGCAGGGCGCGCAGCTCGACGGCCAGGCGCCTGTCGAGGTCCTTCCGCACCCGGTCCACCTCCTGGTGGTCCGCCTTGGCATCTGTGTGTCGTCGTTGTGGGTGTATCGTGTCAGTCGTGTCACATGTGAGTTGTGCCGTGCCAGTCGTCGACCTGCGAGCGATCTGCCTTGTTGGGCATCTGCGTGTGTCATCATGTGTGTCATCATGTGTGTCATCATGTGTGTCATCATGTGTGTCATCATGTGTGTCATCATGTGTGTCATCATGTGTGTCATCATGTGTGTCATCATGTGTGTCATCATGTGTGTCATCATGTGTGTCATCATGTGTGTCATCATGTGTGTCATCATGTGTGTCATCATGTGTGTCATCATGTGTGTCATCATGTGTGTCATCATGTGTGTCATTATGTGTGTCATCATGTGTGTCATCATGTGTGTCATCATGTGTGTCATCATGTGTGTCATCATGTGTGTCATCATGTGTCGATCTGTGCGGGGAAACTCTCAATGATGTGCCGTGTCGTCTGTGTGACAGGTGTGTGACGGACCGATCTGGGTGCGAAGCTGGTGGATATTCACAATGATGTGTTTCATGTGTTTATCAGGTGTGTGTTGAGTGTGTGACGACGGACCGATCTGGGTGCAAAGCTGGTGGATATTCCTCATAATGTGTTCCATGTGTCGTGTGTGTGTCGTGTGTGTCGTCTCTGTGTCGTGTGTGTGCCGGACCGATCTGGGTGCGAAGTTGGTGGATATTCTCAATGATGGCCACCTCCTGCTCCACCTTGGACGTGTCGAACTGCACCCCCAGGGCCCGCTCGATCATGTGGAAGAGCGCATCCACGTAGGCCCGGTCCGCCTTGCGCCCGATCTGGAGGGGGGGGCATGGGGAAAGAGTGTGCAAGAGATCAATGAGTGCGGCGTTCCAGATTCCGGCTGGGACGTGATGAATATGCAAGAGCAACCAGATCCCGGCTGGGACATGAGCAATGGGTGCGGCCCTCCAGATCCCGGCTGGGCCGTGATGATAGGGGATCAATCAGCCCTCGGCACCTCATGATTCGCGCGCCCAACTCATCCCTTCATCAATGATGGATGCGATCGATGGTCAGGCATCACCACCAAGTCATGAATGTCTTCTTCTTCTCAGGACTCACAAACAAAGTGGCAGAGACAATTTGGCGTTTCTTAACAAAATCAATTATCATCGGCACACAGTGACACACAACACAACAATGGGACGGACCAACTTACGCACGCTGCCTTCTTCTCAGTGACAACGAGACATACAAAGACAGTGGAGGACGGACCAGCTTGGCGTCTGCCTTCTTCTCAAGCATCTCGGCCAGGGCGGCCTTGTCGGCCTTCTCCTCCTTCAGCCGATCCAGCGCCTGCCCCACCACACATACACATACACACACAGCCACACAGGTGATGAGTCCAGACACGGATCGGCCGATCCCGGGATAACACGGCAGAATCAGAAGGTGCACAGAAAGAGGCAGAAAGAGGCAGAAAGAGGCAGAGCAGAGGCAGAGGCAGAAAGAGACAGAGACAAAAAGAGGCAGAGGCAGAACGCCAGACCATGATGACGTCATCGGATGCCTTGGAGACGCCCACCACGATGGTGCTTCCGACCCCGCCGACCCCGCCCACCCCGTGACCCGTACCTGCTGTTGTGGCCCCACTGGGAGCCCCGCCTTGTGGCTTGGACGGGCGCTGAACCAGGTCGCCGCCCTCTGGAGAGGATGGGGGGTGGCCACGAGGGGGTGATGGGTGAGGGGTGTATGGGTGATGATGGTGCTGGTGGATGGATGGTGATGATGAAGGGGAGATGTGATATGGGAGGTCCATCGATGATGATGGGGCAATTGAGGGGCGATGGCGAGACGACGAGATGACGAGATGAGGGGGGGTGATGGAGATGAGGGGGGGTGATGATGAGGAAAGGGGGTGATTGGAGACGGGGGGTGATTGGAGACGGGGGTGATGGAGACGGGGGGCGGGGTGATGGAGACGGGGGGTGATGGAGACGGGGGGTGATGGAGACGGGGGTGATGGAGACGGGGGAGGGGAGGGGGAGGGGGAGGCGATGTCGACGTGCGGACCTGATTCGGTGCCCTCGCCTGACCTGGCGCCCTCGACAATGTCGAAAAGGTCCCCCTGCATGGTGGATGGTGGCAAGTGTAGTGCAGGGAGAGGTGCATGAGGTAATGATTTGGGGGTGGGCCCGCTCGTGGGATGGCGGGGATGGAGGGGTGAGAGACAGTCATCAGGGGGCGCCCTCGATAATGTCAAAAAGATCCCCCTATGGGTGGCGCCCCGTGGCGGATAGCCATGCAGTGCAGGGGAGTGCAATGGGAGGGCGGGGCAAGAAGGTGCTGAGAAATGAACGGGTCATGGGTGGAGGATGATGCGTGCAGTGCCATGGGAGCGCAGGGGAGTGGAGGGGAAGAACGTGGAGGTGGAGGTGGCTGTGGAGGTGGAGGTGGAGGTGGCTGTGGGAGGTGGAGGGACGATGGGCGATGGTCAGGGGGCGGACCCGCTCGGCCTTGCGAGCCAGCCCATGGTCCATCCGGCGCACCTGGTCGCTCAGGGCCCGCAGCCCCCTGTGGAGGACAGGAGGGGAGATGGTGATGAGGGGTGATGATGATGGTGAGGGGTGATGATGCCGAGGATGACGATTGGATGATGATTGGATGATGCTTGGAGGATGTTAATTGGAGAATGATGATAATTGGAGAATGATGATGATTGGGTGATGATGGTGGCTGACTGGATGACTGAACAATGATGGTTGGATGATGGTGGTTGTGATGTGGAGAAGATTGGGTGGTGGTGGGTGGGCGGACTTGATGAGGGGCTCGACGGTCTCCTTGTTGGCCTTGTCCGAGATTCGCACAGCCCAGTCAGCCTCCACGTCCTGCAGCCTGCAGCCAAAAATACACCCAACGTACCGAGGGAAGAGAGTCAGACACATCAAACACATCCAGTCATCATCATCATTCAGTCATCATCATCATTCAGTCATCATCCAGTCATCATCATACAATCATCACTCAATAATATCAGCATCCATTCATCATCCAGATCATCATCATCACCACCACCACCACCACCATCATCATCATCCAATCATCTATCCAATCATCATCATCAGCATCATCATTCATCAATCATCCATCATCATCATCATCATCATCATCATCATCATCATCATCATCATCATCATCATCATCATCATCATCAATCATCATCATCATCATCATCATCATCATCAATCATCATCATCATCATCATCATCATCATCATCATCCAGTAGTCATCATCCAATCATCATCATCATCATCATCATCATCATCATCATCATCATCATCATCATCATCATCATCATCATCATCATCATCATCATCATCATCATCATCATCATCATCATCATCATCATCATCATCATCATCATCATCATCATCATCATCATCATCATCATCATCCAATCATCATCATCAATCATCATCATCCAATCATCATCATCATCCAATCATCATCATCATCATCATCCATCATCATCATCATCATCATCATCATCATCATCATCATCATCATCATCATCATCATCATCATCATCATCATCATCATCATCATCATCAACGAGCTGCCTGATGGGGACGGCCCAGAGAGATGACGGGCCCGTAGGGGAACGGCGGGGGCCGCGCAGGTGGTTGCGGACGGTGACGCCACGTGGAGCAGAACGCCAGGGGCGGTGGTGGAGGAGTGACTCACAGTGCCCGGAATGTTGCACCACCATTGGAGTCGGAGTCGGAGGAGCGAAGGCATGATCTGATGCCGGTGGGTCAGGCACCTTTGGATGTAAGAGGCTGCACAGATGCTTTGGGTTTCGGAGGCGGAAACCGGGATTCCGATTTTGAATTCGCATGGACCGGTAATGGGGGGTCGGATTTCAATTCCGGGTATCGATCGAGCACACGAATGGTGAAGGAGTAAGCGTCGGAAAGGTATGAGGAAAGGTGCTCGCTGAAATCCTTTGGCATGTTGGACAATGAATCGACCAGAGAGCAGATGTCGACACTGAGCTGTCTGACATCTCTCGTAGTGGTGGCGGACACGACGAGCGAGACCGCTTTCGTGCTTCTTTATGGCATTGATAGCCACTGAAGAGAGCCAGAGGTTTCTGGAATAGAGCTCATTCTTTGAAGAAAGAGCGCACTCAAATTTGATTTGAATGCGAATAGATCCATCATCATCATTCATTCATCATCATCATCATCATCATCATCATTTTGTCACATCAGTCAATCATCATCATCATCATCAGATCATCATCAATCATCATTTTCATCGACCATCGATCGGTGGATCCATCTGATCGACTTTATCTGATCGACGTCATCTTTATTATTATTCGACATTATCTAATTATTTTCATCATTAGTTATTATCTAGTTATTATCTAGTTATTATCTAATTATTATCTAATTTGCCAATATTATCTAATTATTATTATTATCATTATTATTTTCATTATTACTCACTCATTCATTATTATTTCATTACTGTCCATTATCCATTATCATAATTATTATCGATTATTCAATATCATTCATAATTATCTCATCATTATCACCAATCATCATCTAATTATTCATCCATCATTCAATCATTCATCCAATTCATCATCATCCAATCCAATCATCATCAATCATCATTCAATCATCATCATCATCATATCCATCATCATCATCAATCCAGGCATCAGAGACACACGCGGACCGCTTGCCCAGCACCCGCTCGCACTCGACAATTGTATGGTTCGCTTGTCATATTGCGCAGCTGCTCCAAGAATGCATCTCGGCCCCGAGGCCCCGCCCCGCCGCCACCACCGCCGGCACCCCGGCGCCCCCGCTGCCCAACTGGGTCGCCGCTTTGACGGCCGCCGCGCCCGCGATGGCAAGCTGGGTGCTCTGTGAGGTGGAAGGGGGGGGGGGGGGGGGGGGGGGGGGGGAGCACGGGAGATGGTGATGAGACGACGCGATGGCCAGCTGAGTGCTCTGTGAGGGGGAGGGGGAGAAACGGTGGTGCAGATATATATAGCAGGGGGGTGCAGGGGGCGAGGGACCTGGATGATGCCGTGGATTTGACCGTCCATCCGCCTGCTCTCCTCAGCAACCCTGCGCCCGGGATGGCGGGATGGATGGATAGAGGGAGAGGGATGGGGGTGGGAAGAGGATGTTGTGAGATCACCCCGTGCATCCAGAGGCTGTGGTGTGGAGGGGATTAATGCGGGATGGGAGGGACGGGGAAAGAGGGATGGATGGAGGGAAGTTGGGTGGCGGGAGGCAGGCGGGATGGATGGGTGTGTGGACGGACTGCTCCTTGACCCCGCCGACGGTGACGTTCATCTCGGCGACACTCTTGGCCACCAACTCGCGGAGCCGGGCAAGCTCCTCCTGGATGCTGTTCTGGTTGGCCCACATCCGGGTCATGTCGTCCAGGCCCTTCTCCAGGGTCACATGGTCTGAGGCCTGTCAGATGACGAAGACGTTAGCAAAATGATGATGGGCTGATTGATGATGATCATTGGATGATTGGATGATGATGATTGGATGATTGGATGATTGGATGATTGGGTGATGATGATGATGATGATGATGATGATGATGATGATGATGATGATGCTGATGCTGATGCTGATGCTGATGATGCTGATGGGATGTCACAGAAAGGTCCAAGGCCTGTGTGTGTGTGTGGGGGAATTCTGTGCTGCCGATTGCAAGGCCGAGTGGCGGCGAGGTGTGTGCTGACCTGGGCCATGGCCAGGCCGTACAGGGTCGTCCGTGGCTTCATCGTGTAGCCGCTCTGTGGCCACCCAGACACACACACACACACCCACAGATGAGATGGGATGGAATCAGGGGGGGAGGGGGAGGGAGGAGGAGGCTGTGGGATCTGTGACTCTGCCCTGTGGCCCCAGACCCATGACGGATGGGTGGGTGGGTTGGCAAATGGGCCAGGAAAGGGTCTCACAGTCACAAAACGTTCGGCTCGCAACAGCAATAATACAAACCCAGACACGAACAGGGACCCCATCATCATCAACAACAACAACAACAAAACAAACAAAACAAAAAGTGGTTTTGGGTGTGTGATGGATTTTTCTGATTCCGTTCATGTCCCCCCCCCCCCCCCCCCCCCCCCCATTCCAATTTCATGCCTGCTTTTCTGAGTGGCGTTTGATCAAACATGAAGCCCCCCACACCCGTGTCAACAACAACAACAAAATCAACAGACCTGGCTGCCGCCTGCAGCCCCCTCGCCTCCGCCCGCCTCGGACGTCGGGGTGGTGGGTGGCGTCTCACGCCACGACCCGTGGCTGCGCTGGGTGGTTGGGGTGGCCGGCAGCTGCAGCTCACCAAAGGATCGGCGGATACCGCCCGCTGTGCCTGCTCGCTGCTGCTGCTGCTGCTGCTGCTGCTGCTGCTGCTGCTGCTGCTGCTGCTGCTGCTGCTGCTGGGACTGCTGCTGGGACTGCTGCTGGGACTGCTGCTGGGACTGCTGGGCGGTGGCGGGGGCGGGTGCTGAGGGGGTGGCGGGCAGGACGTCGGCCTTCGGCTCTGCGGAAACCGGATGCGGATTGGGCGTGAGAGCAAACCGGGGTGAGAAGATGCGTGCCTGGGGACCTGTGCCGTCTCTGCCTGTGCTTGTGTGCCTGTGTGTCCCTATATCTTATCTGCCCCGTCTGTGTATCTGCCTTGCCTGTGTCGGGGACCCCTTTTGGCGCGACACATACTGCTGCAGTGTTCTTCCTCTCGTGTGCGCATCTGTGACTGTGTTGGGAGCCCAAGCAGGGATCGGACCTGCCACGGCCTCGGGCTGTGGTGGAATCTGCTGTCCGTCAGTCCCGGGGCCCTCGGCCGCCAGCAGGGCGTCCTCCGAGTCGGCCTCGGGTTGTGCAAGCTGCAGCTGGCTGCCCTGGTGGGCGGCCGCGCGCTCCTCTTGCAGAAGCGCCTGTATACGAACAAAAACAAACAAGGGAGATGATGCCGGTGATGACGAGGAGGAGGATGATGATGATTGGGATTGGGTGATGATTGGATGGATGATGATTGGATGATGATTGGATGAGGATGAGGATGAGGATGGTGAGAATGCAGGCAAAGCGACTGCCCTGGGGGGCGGCCGCACGTTTCTCTTTGCAAGAAACGCCGGGAGATGGCACACACGAACTAACAAACGAGGGAGATGAAGTTGGCTCCCCTGACGGGGGGCGACCGCACGCTCCTCTTGCAAGAAGTGTCTGCATGACACAAACGCGCACAAACAAACAAGGGAGATGACGGGGCTTCGCGGGTTGGGTTTCGTACGAGGGATGCCCACCTTCAACCAGCTTGTGGCGTGACCCACACCGCTCACCACCCCGCCATACAAATGGGGCATGCAATGGGGACCTTGATCCGGCCCACCTCGTCGGCGACATCGTTCAGGGTCATCGACCAGCTTGTCATGTGCCCCACTTCGTCACGCAACAGACACGAGGTGTGCAAAAGGGCATGCGGTGGGGACCTTGATCCGGCCCACCTCGTCGGCGACATCGTTCAGATCATCGACCAGCTTGTTGTGTGATCGCTGGATGTTGACCAGAGCCTTCTGGACCTGGCCCTGGCCACGCTCAAGTTCCGAGACACGGCCTGCAAGTTCGCCGCCTGGGCGCGGTGACGGCAGGGGGGGGGGGGGGGGGGGGGGGGATCGAGGCGAAAAGAGCGTTGAAGTGGCAGCACGGTGGGGACGCCGGCGGAAGGCCCGGCGGAGCAGATGATGATGAATGAGGGGTGTATGGAATCGGGTGGTGATGGATGGGAGTCCTGGATCGGTCAAAATGGAATGGGAGGGTGACATCAGGGTCACACGGAGCAGATGGAAGGGGGAGCGGCGAGGGGGGCACACGGACCTCGAGCCTCCTCGGCGCCCAAGCCATCCTCCCCCCGGGCCGACCCGCTCCCGGCCTCGCTCCCGCCCTCGCTGCCCGGGGGGATAGCCACCGTCAGTGGGGGCAGCAGGACCCCCGGGGCATGGGGCGTGCCAGGGGTGGCTTGCCGGGGGGTGGTGCCGCTTGTTGTGGTGGCCGGGCCAGTGGTGGTGGCGGTGGTCGCGGCGGCGGCGGGGGCTGACTGGCGGGTGGCATCAAGGAGGGTGACCCGCTGGAGCAGGGCAGCGTGCTTCTCGTGCAGGGCGCGCAGCGAGATCTGGGCAACAAGAGGAAAAGACGGATGAGCGTGTGTATATGGATGTCAACAGGACGCCCAGCGTGATCTGTGTGGTTGGTCACCCAAGACAAAATGACGGGGTCTGTGCGTGGATGCGCATGTGCGGAGAGGGAGGAAGAAGGGGGACGGTGGCCCAGGCGCGCAGACCTTGAGTTCGTCGCGCGAAGCGTCACTCTTCTGCATCCGCTCCATCAGATGGGCCACCTCCCGCCTGAGCTGCTCCCACTGCAGCTGCTGTTGCTGCTGCTGCCGCTGGCCAGTGCTCCGGTCACTGCCCAGGCCGTGTTCCGGCTGTTGCTGTTGTTGTTGTTGCTGCGGGGGGATCGACCCGGCCGAGGGTGAGGGTGGTTGACCCACGGGGGGGAGCGACAGGACGGGAAGGGTCAGGACAGGCAGGGGGGATGGAACCGCTTGGTCGCTAGGACCCCCCGTGGACTGCGAGAGAACCCCAGGTGATGGCGACTTGGGCGTGGGGGGTTGCACCGCCGGGGTGGCAGCCGCTAACTCCAGAGCCTCGATCCGTTGGTTTTGGGCCGAGAGACGGTCCTGGTTTGTGTTAGAGATGAGATAAAATGGTGGTGAAAGGATGTGCAGACCTCAAGCCGTTTATTGGTTTCCTCTTGGGCCTGGAATCGCGATTCCATGGCGGCAAGTCTTTCGCGAAGGCGCTTCGCCTGCGAGGAGGAATGTCATGAATTGACGGACCACCAAAAGTCAGACTTCATCCATGAGCATCGCCTGAGAGGAGTCGATCCGGTTGCGGATTTGCTCGTCTTTGACGCGGCGATCTTCCAGAAAAGAGTCCTTCGAAAAATGAATTCGAAACCCAGGAATTCAATCATAATCCGAGAACAAACCTTCCAACTTTCAAAGTCGGAGACACTCAGTTTGGACTTGCGAAGAGATTCGATGTTCTGAGCGTGTTCCTGCGATGTCCGCACCACTGAACGGAGCAAAACCTCGAGTGATGAGACATCGAGGCTCAAAGTCACCAGGGGACCCTGGACTCCGAGGGCGAAATCTGACTGAACCGATTGAGCCAGTAATGCGATATAGAAGAGAGTGCAGGGGGTTATGACTACTACTCTCGCCGGCTCGTGCGAAATTAATTGAGGCGAGCCGCCTCGTTCCAGCGGATTTGGACACTAACAGATTTAGAATAATCTGAGCCTTCAGGATTTTTCTTTCTTCGCACAGTGCCAACCCCTGCCCCATGCACCCTTCGATCGTCCCGCCCCCAAACTACCCTCAGCTATTCTAAGAAAGAATCAGTGAGTCCCCCATGGGTTCCTGTCCGGTCAGGGCCAGCTCGAGCCCACCGAGCGAGGCGGTTGAATTCCTGCTGAAGGCCGACGCGAATTCTGGCGGGGGGCCGACGAGGTGAGCCCCTTTGCCCCTTTGCCTTGCCCCTTGCCCTTTTGCCCTTTGCCCCTTGTCCCTTTGCCCCTTGCGCCCCTGTCCTTGTCCCTTGTCCCCCGCCCCTTGCCCTTCCCCGCGCCCCCCCCGCCCCGCCCCCCCCCGCCCCGCCCCGCCCCCCCCGCCCCGCCCCCGCCCCGCCCCCGCCCCCGCCCCCCGCCCCGCCCCCCGCCCCGCCCCCGCCCCGCCCCGCCCCCGCCCCGCCCCCCGCCCCCGCCCCGCCCCCGCCCCGCCCCCGCCCCGCCCCCTTGTGCCGCACACTACAGCTCGGCCCTAGGTGTACCTCCACCCGCTGCCTCCACCAGGGGACGCAGTGGCTTCTTCTTCCACGTTTCGAAAAACCCGAGTCATTAGACCCGGTAAGCGAGACAATACTAAACGAGAAAGCTCAAGCAAGAAAAAGACAAGAAGAACAAGAGGAGTAGGAGAAGAAAAGAGAGTCATGCGGCTCACAACAATCATCAGCCACATTTATACCATAAGACGAACATGCTGTAATATTCCTGGTCCTTAAGGGGTTCGCGGTGGAGTGGTCTGTTGAACTCCTTTTGCAACTCCTTCATGTAGGCGATTGTGTGGCCGTAGACATTGCCGCCTGAGGGGAACGGTCAAGCTCACATATTTGAAGAAGAAAGGCCGACCTTCCCGGCGCTTGCACAAGGTAACCCCGAGGATGGCATCTGGAGCCAGGAGGGGCACCGTTGCCCGGAGATCCTCCTTAGGGAAAATGCCATCCTTTTTATTCCCCCCGAGCGTAGAACACGAATCATACCAAGCCCCCGCAAGTACGAAGGGGGTTTGGGCCTGGATGGCCAATAGTTTCTGGGGGGAAGTTGGGAAAGGTTTGCGCGGAACCAAAAACCAAAAAAGACCTGGACCACATCCTTCCATAACCCCGGAAGAATGAGAACTTGCTTGGCAACTCCTTGCAAGTCCTTGTGCTGTAGTGCCTTTGCCATCTCTCCCTGATGGAAATGGTGAGCTGAAACTGGGGGAGATGGGGAAACGGACAGGCACTGTTGTGGGGAGAAGGACAGTGACATTTGGGTGGTCCCGTAAAAACGGCGCAATGCCCTGAACGTATGAT